>JACSYO010001998.1:292500-600000 GCA_016806645.1 Ophiodon elongatus | reverse complement strand
TGTGGTATAAAACAAGACAGAAGTAATGTTCACAGAACTTGACGTGGTGATAAAGACAAGGAATGGGGTAAGGAATCAAGGGTATTGCTTCCACCTCTCTCTCTCTCTCTCTCTCTCTCTCTCTCTCTCTCACACACACACACACACACTCTATGGATTTCACCATCTGGTGAATAGTCATTATATTTAAGTGATGCAGTATACGAAAGAGATGGGGATACCACATCTCTCTAATGTTTGCTTTCTATTTCTCTCTGTTACACAAACGCGCACACACACACACACACACACACACACACACGCACACACACACACACACACACACACACACACACAATAATCTCTGACCTACATGCACACATGGAACAACAAATGCATAGATTACACATGATAGGTTTACGCGCTGGATTGTAAATATGATGAAAGGATGTCAAGCCCTCCCCCTCCCCCCTAAATAACGCCAACACACACACACACACTCGGGTTGATCAGGTTTTACCCTGGAGACCCCATATGGGGAAGATTTTTTTTGTCCCGGATGATTTGGTATTGGACTGTTTTAAACCTTCTGGAATAATGTACCAATAAGAGCCAGGAGAAAGCCCAACTTTCATTTCATGAGAACACTACAGCAGCTGATTCCACAAAATGATCAACCGAACAGGGAAATGTGTTTGGTAGAAATGAAAGCATCTATAATCTTTGGGCCGTTCATGGGGACAATGCGACTGATGGTTCCCATCAAGTTGTCAGCTTTAGTATTTTACTTTTTTTTTTCAGAGGGATATCCTACAAGCTCCATACACAGTATTCAGGAGGTATAGGGGTTGTGAGGTGTAAAATATGCAAAACCCAGAGCTGCATCAGGGGCAAAGTTTTGGCAAGCATGATTGTTTTTTTAAATGTAACATACAGAATTCATCAGAAAACAATGTTGCTGAAGTTACAAACAAAAAAAGATGAGTCATCCACAGCAACTGCAATGATTACAAGAATCTTCAAGGAAACTTGAAATGATAAATTTAGGCCCCTGTACTCTTACTGTATGATGTGAATAGATACCATACTAGCACGTGTATACATTAGCGGTCACAAGCAACATTTTTGACTCAGAATTCTTATCCGTAAACCAAAGATTTCCCACGTTTCTCCCATGATGGCAGACAGAAGGTAACAGGTCGGCCACGCTAATATTCTCAAGCTAACTGGGGAGTTGGTTAACTTATTGCTGCTAGATCTACCCACCACCCTAAGCCTTCCTTTATCTAAACTGTGTCCTCATTATGTTGATGAAAACTGCATTCTGAAATGCATTACTTTTCTTTCACTTTCTTTCTGTCACATTACCTGCCGATTTTGAAGGACTGACATTTTAGATCTGATGTCATTCAATATTTTATATATTTCACACAAATTTCAACACAGCATTGAAAATTGATTCTGAATTCCCCATCCCCAGCGTTTCCCCTGCCCACCACAGTGGCGGATGGCCTGGCAGAAGTGGATGGTGATCTTATAACCGAGCAAAAATTATTAATTTCATTTCTTTTTTTACTCTTCAGGCAAACCCCACCATACTCCCAACAACTGTTCTCAACTACAATTACACAAGTTATTCTAAGAAACTTAAGTTTTACCAGGAAATATATCAATTACATATCCTGCTAGACTCAGGGCCAAACACAGACACACACACAGCAACCAAAAGATAATTGATTCATAGTAATGTAATTATTTTTTTTCTTTGTTTCCTCCACTTTTCTAATGAACTAAGTTCAAGTCATTTGCCATGAGGACGGCGCCTCATAAACATGTTCTGCACTTCACCAAATGTTTAATTTGGCTAACAAGCGATAAAGTACCTTCCATCTCATCAGACGTCCTCTGAGAAATCATCTCACACAGATGCCATCTGAATCTAAACACTGTTTCCCTGCCTTCTTTATTAAAAACCTCCTGCTGGCTTGCTCCCAGATGGATGCCTCAACAAGAGAGAAAAAAGTTTCCCTTCACTTGTGCGAATGAACTTCATGAATATTTTCTGATCTGCCATTTTTATGGTTAAGATACAGAAATTCATACTTCTTGGTTAAAATTGGCAGAGATTGCCTCCGTGGTGGGAATAAACCAATTGGTGGTAGGAGATGGGACGTGAGTCATGAGGTTGAAGATGTCAGAGCTTCGCTTATTGATGGCGAGAGCTGTGTTTTTATGGGGAGGATGGTCTTGATTATTATTATTATTCATCGTGATGTATCAAAGGTTTGAAAAGCAGTTGTACCCCCAAGGGAACAAACACTGTTTGTTCTTTATATTTCAAGATTGCAACGCAAGGCAAGTGTATTTGTAAAGCGCCCTTCAACAACGAGGCAAATTATTTATAGGACATGAAAAGGCATTAAGACAGGATGTAAACGGACCACAAGACAATATATAAGACTCCCATTCAAAGGATTTAAAAAGCTGAAAGAGGATAAGATGGTGGCAAACACAAATGTTTTAAGTGAGTTTTAAGGCATACAACGCTCATTTTGAGGTTCATACTTGTATTTTGGGTTTCTACTAGAACATGTTTACGTGCTTTAATATTATAAAAATATATAATTATCTTTCTCATACGGTCTGTCTGAATATACCAGTATTCACCCTGTCTCTTTATGCCCCCAGTCTGCTCTGATTGGCTCGCGAGAAATAATAGGGCCCACCTTTTGCAAAGGTAGTTCTCAAGCCATGGGTGTAGCTACTCGGATGGGGGCCGGTCTATTCTAGTGAGCCTGCAGGTGACATAGGAAGAGCAGCTGAATCCTGAATGGCTTGGTAGATCACATGTTTTCTGAAGTGTTCGGCCCACAAAACACCGACTGGGTTGTCTTATTTCACAGGTTGTGAGTTGGTAGGCAGTCCAGATAACCCAATGTGTGTAAGAACCGATTTAAAAGAACTGAGAGTTTCAGCAGATCTGAACAGTATGGTGCATAATAACTAAATGCTGCTTCTCCATGTTAGGTTTTGACTCTGGGGACCGGACGCAGAACCGAACCAGACCACCTGAGAGGTCTGGACGGGTCACAACGCTGCAGAACGAAAGATAGAAGAGAAGAAAGATCAGATATGTAAACCCTTTAGCGCGTCATAAACCAACAGTAGTATGTTAAAATAAATCATTTGACACACAAGAAGCCACAGCAAAGACCTGAGAACTGGATTGATGTGGTCTCTTCTGGTCTTCTTGAGGACTCTGGACTCAACATTTTGCAAAAAGTGTGGCATCACAGACATCAGCAGAATAATCTAGTTAGTCATATGTTTAACTTGAAGAACATTCATTCCAACGCAGTGTCTCCCAAACAATGGGCCAGGCGAGCTCCTACATGACAACAGAACGAGATTCTATTGAATCTGACTGACAGAGTGAGAATGATTTCATTCAGTTTGAGCCCTGGGCCTAAAGATTCAACATCTGTTTCATTCAAGTATCTGAGGTCATGAAAACCTCAGTATAATTTGAGCAACTCATGAATAATGGTAAAAAAAAAAAAAAATAAATGAATATGTGTTTACTGAAAGAACACAGACCAACGTTGCGGTGAGGGAGGAATGTAAAATGTAATAAACCTGCATTCAGGCTGCATAAAATAAGCAGACTTAAATGGCAAATAGGAAATAAAAGTTCCCATATGGAGAAAAAAAACGATGTTATTATGGAGTTTCAAATAACAATATCTTTCAATCAAGCTTTCAGGTTGGTACACACAGTGCATGTGTTGTCTCATTGGAATCGAGACCTTTCTAGCCCGTCATCTCCTTTACGTTTCTTGTCTTTCTTCAGTAAACTAAGAAATGCCAAAAGACAGCCAAAAAAATAATGTAAATGGCCTCCTCAATTAGTCTGGAACAACATCTGATGTTTTCTGACAGGAGAATTCTAATTTTGAATGGAGCCACCAGCGGCGGGTGCCATCATGTCGCTGAGTCCCTGCGGGCGTTCAAAGTGGGCAGACAGGAGAAGTGAATCTGTGTGGCCTAGATAACCAGAGTGGTAAGAGTTAATGAATAATAGTTTCTCCTCTCATTCACAAATAGCCACGGTGTCCTTGGTCCAAATCTGTCCGGGATCCTTTGTCCCATATAGTTCCCGTTATTCCCTAATATGTCCTTGTTTCTCCCCTCTGTTAACATGGAAGGGAACTCCACCATTAATACACAACAAAGTCTGTTTTCAGCTGCTGGGGAGTAATACAGCTGTGCGATGTCTGATTCATTTCCTCAAGTAACGTCACGTGAGGCCTTATCGGTTGGGACTAAAAGTCTGAAAATAAAAAATAAAAAATAACAATAACTTGTAGAGTTAGAAATAATTGAGATTACCAGACGTCTGTAAACCACTGCTCATCTCTGCTGCAGGCTAGAGGCTCCAGGCTACATCAGGTGCTACTAGCAAAACACGCCCAAATCTCTCACTGAATTGCGGATGGACAAATTGCATTGTGGGTAATGTAGGTGCCATAATTTGACAAGGAAGAAGCATGCATTAAATTAAAAAGACGGCATCTTTAATTCTGCGGCATTTATTTTTATCCTATTCTTTTCTTTTCTTTCTTTTTTTAACTGTCCATTATGCGTCCAACCGTGCTAAAGGTGTGAAATGCTCATTCAGTGGAGCAGAATGGCAGAACAGCACATTATTACACTTATTAAATGAATTGCCATGCACACATAAGCACTGGGTCTGAAAATGCAAATATTTTGCTGGTGCAATAAATACAAATTAATAAAACATCATGTGTTGAAAGTGCAAAATAAATTTAGTCTCATTTTTAAAAGAAATATTGAAGTTTTGACGCTCAATAATTTAATATAGATATTAGTTTTTTTTAATAGAACAGAAATCTATATCTTATCTAAATTAGACCTTGAAACATGATTTATTTTGCACACATCTCAAACATCATGTGACGTAAAGCAGCAACATGACAGATGATGTATTATTGATCCATGATTATGCATCCACTTTAGTTATTACTGACTTACAAACATGCAATCTCTTATAGATAACAAGTCATTCACATTCATTAGATTATGGTACTCATAATTCAGGTTTAAGTTGAATGTTTCATGAGTGCTGATGCATCAGTGAACATTATACGTTCCTGTAAGCAAGGTCGAACACACTGTGACTGCGCCATAATGGCTTATCAGTACTTATGAGCTTGTGCCAAGTGATATTGTTCATATTAACACTGTATGAAATGGCTTTCTGTGGTGGGAAAGAGGCCCTCGTACTGCAGAACACAGAGACAGTCAACAGCAACTATGCAGCTTTTAGTCCATTGATTAGTTTTTTTCGTCAGTAGAAATAATGGCAAAGCTGTGGGCAGCCATTTACAGTAAACAAGCACAAATTAAAAATATTGGTCGTTTTATGCAGTGTTGTGTGAATCCACATACATAGTTTGATGCCAATGTGCACCAGATGCAACATACAGACAGATAAGTCATCAGCATGGCGCTACAGGAAAGGTCATGGGGTCATCAAAATGTAAAATAAAAGGTTCATCCCCTGGGCGGCAGGAATGCGATCACTCAAGTTCATGACAACCTGACAAAACAAAGCTGTCTCAATCATAGACTGTATAAGAAGTGGCCGTAGTCGTCGTGATGTCCCACACTGGTTTGTGTACTGCAGTTTTGAAGCCTCAAGTTTGACATTTTGGCCGTCCCCATCTTGGATTTCGGCCATCGCCATCTTTGTTTCTTGCAACAACTGAACGGAAGTGACCATATGTGGAATGCAGAGGCGTGAAGCCATTGCTTTGGCAGCAACCTGTCAGTCACAAGGTAGCCCCGCCCTAAAGCATGCTCTGCTTTATGGTCTGTTTGACTCTAAATGGACCATCATTTACTAAATGAACATCATGCTGTATTGAAGAAGACTTGAAACTAGAGATTGAGACATAAACTCATGTTTACAATGTTTACTGAGGTAATTAATCAAGAGAGAAGTAAAGTCATTTTCTCATAGATTTCTATACAATCAGACTTATTTTTGCAACCAGAGGAGTCGCCCTCTGCTGGTCAGTAGAGAGAATGCAAGTTTAGGACATTTTCTCAATGGCAGGAGGGTGCCTGATTAAATAACGCTAAACTAACTAACTCAATTACTCAAATGATAAAAAAAAAAAAACACCAATGGTGTCCTATTTAGAGGAGGTGTACACCTCATTGAATTCCTCTACAAATGGAGTCAGTGTCAATGACTGTAAACATACAGCATTGGAACGTGGGTGGAAAGGCTTGCAGTGAATGTTTTCTGATGAGCACCCGGCAGCTGCAGCAGAATGTCCTGCAAGAGAAGGTGGTGAGCACACACACACACACACACACACACACACACACACACACACACACTTGTCAGCACAAAGTGGTTAGAACCCCCAAAAAAACACGACACTCAGGCCAGGCAGCTGAAATAGAAAGTTCAAGTGCACTTGGAGTTAGAATTGAGCAAAAGTCAAGACCATGCAGGCAGGCAGAGGAGATGAGGCTGTCAACCAGAGAGCGGGGCCGAGATGTAAAAACAAGCAGTGAAATTATGTCAGGGTACCGGCTTCAACGTGCGGCTCCTCTGGTTTCCCTGTTAGTTTTGTGTACAGCACAGAACAGCTGCTGACAATAAATAATGGAAGAGAAGGGAAACCACTGGAATTTCAATCTGCATCATTTGGCACCTCCACCCACTCTGACACATTAAACTGATCTCTGGCGCACGAAAAACTCAGTGGATACACTCTCTATTCATTTGCTTCGAGGATGCTGTTTTAAAGCATCTGCATTTGGAGTCACCGAGTAATAAAACATCTCCCAGCCTGTTAAAAAAAAAAAAAAAAAAAGATGAATTGCCAGTATTTTTGGATAAAAGTTTTCAATTTCAGAGACGTGGGCACCCAGGGGAACAATTTTAAACCCACTTGACTAGAATCAGTGCTCATGAAAACCTCAATCTAACCCAACCACCTCATGAATAATGGAACACGCTAACTGCTACAACTGTAATACTGTAACCTCATCCATTTTGTATCACATGCATCGCTCCATCCCTCTCTCTCTCTTTTTCGGTTTCCCTCTATTTGTTCCTCGCCACCTCTTTCCTCTTGTTCCTCTCTCCTCCCTCCATTTTTAACCCGTTCTCTCCGTCTGTTCTCTCATTCTCACCAAAAACCTTGAGTTTGATTGAAGATTGTTCAACAATTGGCGAGGCAAAATCACAGTGTGTTTCAATGGGGTCTGGTGGCTTTGAGAAGAGCGTAACAGCTGTTTCTTTTTCACATCTAGCATGAGTAATCTGAGTGTTGATTTGCACCAAACCAGAGTTGGTGATTGTTGGAACAGTGGAAGATGGTTTTGATGATTTTTCTTTTGTTTCTGTCAAGAAATTTTAATAAAGTGTGTTTTACAATCGGTGCGGTAAGATTACCAATTTATTTTATTCTTTTGTCCATGGACTCTCGTAGCTGGGTGGCTATGGCTCAGCCAAAGCTACCAATCGGAAGATAGGCGGTCCGGTCCCCTGTTCCTCCAGTCCATGTCAAAGTGTCCTTGGGTAAGACACTGAATCCCAAATTTCTCCTGCGTGCTGTGCTATTGGTCTGATCGGTTGCTGTGAGGCAACAGTGCTTGCAACTAAATTGCTTTCCATAAATAAAATAATTTTACACTCATTAGAGTGTTCCATTGTGTACTCTCCGAATGCTGGGTCTTGCCTAGTCTCTGTAGGACCCGGAAGCATCCTTTGAGAAAAACCCAGAATGAGCCAGCATGCCCTGAAATCATAGCAGCTAAATTAATTTCTGGCCCCAATAATTTAATTATTTATACCTGCACTTTTCCTACCGTGACACGTCAAAATGTCTTCCGTGAGAAAGGCCTATGGTGGAATGAGTTGCCCATTGACATTAGGGCAGCAGAAGCTCCACAGAAACGCCCCAAACTGAAAACTCATCCATCCAGGCTACACCTTGAATAAAAGAAACACCCTCTTTCTCTGCCTCTTATTGTCTCTAAATGTAGCACTATAAGTAAATCAGCAGAAGTGGAAGTTCTTCTTGCACTTTTTTAGATTTGTACCCACGTGGTTGAATGCACTAATGGTAAGTCACTTTGGATAAAAGCATGAGCTAAATTGACATGATGTTAAAAACGCTTTAGGTGCCGCTTGTGCCAGAAACAAGGAGATGATGCTAGTGTGTTTTTGAACGAGGGTACAGAGAGAAACGTGGTAAATGGACTGCACTTATGTGAGGACTTTTTTTATTTTTACCAAAGCACATAATGTGTCTGTTATTCACCCATCCGCACACAATATCACACACAGACGCAATTAAGGCACTCGCCTTCCCATCAGGAGCAACTCAGGGTTTATTGTCTTGCTAAAAAAAAACACTTAGATATGTTGTCAGGACGAGCCAAACCACCTGCAATTAATCCACAACCCACTCTGCCTCCTGAGCCACAGCGCCCCCTAGTGCACTATTGCTTGGTGCAAGTTCATTGACACAAACTGGAGACAGACGTTTGAGTTGTCTTGACTGAGTGCCACTGGTGATATTCAATGTTTTATAAAGGACTGCGTAGACAGTGCACGTTAATGTGGAGCTAGAGCCAGCTAACATGCTAACAGTGGATACGGCCCAAGGAGTTTCTATTGGACATCTCCACACCACAATATTCATGTCTGATCCCAATGATTAGTTCCAATGCAGGAAGTAGTGTTACCATTATGCAGCTATGCTTAATATTTTTTAAACCACAGTCTTTCCATAACATTAAACATACTGTACAAGAAAGAATTAAATAAAAATGCTGTCATTGTACATATTCCGGAGTTTTGTGGAACAAGTTCAACATGAAGGCTCTTCTCTGGGGATGGTATTGATCCGGCATGTGAAGTTGTGTTTTAACAATGTGTGTCACACAAACTAGCAACTGACAGAACACATAAGTAGCAACTTCAGGTGGCCGTAAAAGAAGGTGAAACGGACAAGCAAACAAAGGTTTCTGTGGATCCGCCTCCACTAGTTAAAGTGAGGCCAGCAGGCGGTTTGTGAGTGACACGCCTCCTTCACTTGTCCTGCAATTTTCAGCCTGTGTGAAGACGCTGTAAGCCTCTAAACGTCTCTTCCTCGCCACTTCTTCCTCCAAACGTCTCTCTGTCCCTTTACAGTGTACTTAACTTCTCAATATGAATCTCGTTCTCTATACTTTTTCTTTGTCTCCTCTCCATATCTTCGTCCTTCCAACGTTGTGATCATAACTTCCCCCCTTTGTCCTCCTCTTGACCTTTTATGTCACTCTCGTTCACATCAATCTCTCGTCTCCCCCCCCCCCACCCCCCTTTTCCTTTTCCACCGTAAATGTTCTCTCACCCTTCTCCCGACCTGCTGCAGTGAGAGCCGGGTGCAGAGAAGAGACGAATAGGACGAGAGGATCAGTTTCCAAAGTTTCCCTGTCTCCGAAGAACCGGACGATAAGAGAAGCATTACAGCGGAGGATGATGGGTAATTACGCCGGTCTGGAGATACGCTTCGCTAATCTGGCCTCTCCCTCCCTCTTCATTGCTCATTCTTTCTGTCTCTGTTTCTCCGACTTAAGTCTCATAGCTTCTCATTATATGCAGCGTCCCCTCTCTTTATGGCTCGTGTGTCTCTCTCTCTCTCTCTGGAGGACGTGATATGTGCAGCGGTTGAAACTGTGTGTGTTTTATTCCTTTTTGCTGGACTCCAGGCACCGTTGATTTTTACTTGGTCTTGTGTGTGTGGTCATTACATCAAATAGCTCATCAGTGTATGGGGTGGGGGGGGCATACAGAAGGCGAGGTTACATAAACAAACACAATTATAATGAGTTATATAATATGTACATAATAATAATAATAATCAAAGCAGACAGAGAAAGAGCAGTTATTTGTGCTGCTTTGGTGTCCTTTCAGTAGTTTTCTTTGACCCCAATGTCACCTACCTGGTTCAATTCTGTTTCACTCGAGGTTAAATTATGTATAGTTGTAATAAGTTTAAAACAAATTAAACTATAGTAATAGTAATTAGAGTGAAGAAAACCTGCACCAGACCGGCTCCCACCCGGTCGACCTGCTGCTCTCTCTCCTCCGTACCGAACGCCAGCCTTTAGCGAAATTCTGCACATATCATACTTTTAGTGCCTCATCCATCCATCATCCCATCCCAGTTATTTTGCTGTTTCACCACTTTGCTGATGGATGAAAGGAGGTGTGGTTCCGCTGGGAGAGCGCTTAACTCCACTCCTGTCTGTCTGCCTGTCTGTCCGTCCGTCCGTCTCTCTCTCCTGTATCATAATGACAGGGGACAGCTGGGCAGTGAAATGACACGTTTCTGTGTGAATGAATGCTCACTCAGTTTCTAAGTGAGATTTGACACATGAGACTGCTCGGGGCTCTGGTATGTGTATGTGTATGTGTGTGTGTGTGTGTGTGTGTGTGTGTGTGTGTGTGTGTGTGTGTGTCAGAGAGAGGTTTCTAACATATTTCTATCTTTTCAAGGACATTAGACCTACACATTTTTGGAAAGTTAGCTGGCTGGTCCTTATTCTGCAAAGGACATGAGAACTTATCCAAAAGGAAGTTAAAGTTTCGGTCATCAATTTGTCGTGATGGCAATACAAAGTGTGTTTTTTTCTTTTTTTTCTTTCTGGCCCACGTAGTCGGCAGTAAAAAACAACGTTGGCATTGTAAACCACGGGTCACATTGAATGACGACTCGTGGTTAAAGGTGATGAAACCATTAATTAGGTTTAGGCATCAAAACTGCTTGTTAAGGTTAGAAAATGCATCGTGGTTTGGGTTTTGGGTGGTTTGGGTAATTTGGTAATTAATCAACCAACCAATGAAACAAAAGAACGTAAGAAAACAGCATTATATAACAACATAAAACGTAAATAAATAACCACAGCTAGCAGACATTCTTACATAACGCTTACTTGTGCTTTCACACCGGACACTAACAGCGCTCTCCTAGGTGAAAGTCCTGTGTTTGTTTGACTCATCCACCGCCACTCCCACTTGACCTCGGGGGACTTTCTCGCTCTTCACACTCGTCATCGTGCCACATAGCTTTCAAGAAAGGCCTCCAGAAATGGCCCCACTTCGTCTCTTTAGTTCTGACCAAATGTGAAATCCATTTAAAAAGATCTGCCCATTTTAACAAAAAGTCCAAATTCAACATATGTATGGTTTTCTGAAAACAAACGAGTCAGCCAGCTCATATGGAATAGATTGTGAGTGAATGTAGACTGTGGACAGTCTACATCTGTTGCTCCCAACAAAGAGAGATCAAGCTCAGCACAGCAGGGAGTGACGCGCAATGATACCAACTTACCCCCCAAAGGGAAAGGCAGACTCATAGCCTACAGGTGGATAATTGGGGGGAAGGATGAGCTTTTTTAATGCTATGAGAACAACAGCCTCGCAGCAGCGGTAGCAGCGGTTTGGCACAGGCCTTCAGCAGAGGTAACCCTCCACAGATTAAAGGGTGGTCTCATCCAGTATTCTGTAGCTATACCTATTTAAAATAAATGAGCCGTAGTTTGTACACATCCCACAAAATCAATTTGTTTGTTATCCAAGTAATCATGAACAAGGAAGTATAAAGGCCACCAAAGCACACACAGGGCGGATGGGTCCAACAACCACTGTTCCGTTCCCCATGTGGAATGAGAAGTCAATGTTTATTTATTTGTCACGTAACTTGCGTACTGTAGTTAGTCTGTGGCTATTTCAACCCAAACAACGATCTCTTCCTAAACCACCAACTAAATAGTGTTGTTGCCTAAATCGAGCTGTTGTTTCCTATGACAACAGAAGTTTATTTCAAAAAGACTGTCCGATGTAACAAGCGGAAATTGACTTTTTGTAAAGATATCGTACGAACTGTTGCATGAGGATGGGTTGATCGTAGATGTCGGGCGGAAAAGAGAGAGAGAGAGAGCGAGAGAGAGAGAGATGCTGACTGTATTAAATTGCGCGTTCTCTCCCCAGACGCCAAACCCAGATTCTCACTCTGGTCACTTTGCCACAGCAGCTGGTACACACAAAAAAAAATAAAAAGCCGTTGGAGCCACTATCTCAGCTCCCTGTGTTTCATTATACATTATTTTGTCTTAAATCACTGGATGGTATTCACATTTTGAACACGAGGAAATAAACATCCTCCATCCTCCGCCAGAACTGAAACGTATGCAAACAACGCTGAGATTAACATGCGCAGTGAGATAGGGGCCATTTTTACTGTGATAATGGGCACAGTCCTACCCATAATCACAGTAACAGAAAGTATGAGGAACAGCTGGAAATCATCAGCAGCACAATCAAAGCACAGAGTGTCCTCGGGGCTTTCATACAAGCTTATGCTGTGTGCAGTGGGTTAGGAATAACAAGTGGAATAAGGCAGGGGAGAGGGTTGACTCCTTCAGGTTTTGTTGCAGCAGACGGACAACACTGTTTTTGGGTATAATAACATGTTGCCATCACGTGGATGGTACGATTTTTAAAAAAATTAGTTTTCATGCCGTCAGGAGCCATGAAAAAAAGACAAAAGTCCTCGTTGTTCTAAGATCAAATCATGTTAATCCAAGTAACACTGGAACAAGTATACACATATTTAAGGTATAAATACAGTACACATAACAAGTATTCCAGTGTGTTGTAGCTGGTCAAACTGCTGCTAATGTTTAACTGTGAAACAAGCTGTTGGGTTGTTTTAACCTATAAAAGGTATAATATGCAGCATTTTACCCAACGAAAAAAAACTGACACAAAAATAATGACCCACTAGAATTACCTGGATTTTCTTATTATTTTTGTTGTGTTTGGGACATTTTTGGGTGTCAGCAAAGAGGCTCTGGGCCCCACATGGATGTGTGGGGGTTAGGGTTAGGGTTCAGCCCATTCTCGTTGACAGTCATCTACTTAGAGTTCTAATCAGGCGGCAACCTCTGGTTCTAAACAGTGAAGCCGATGTGGAAGTGCCCTAAACTTGCATTCTCTCTTCTGGCAAAAAGAAACATTGTAAACATGAGTTTATGTCTCAATCTCAAGTTTCAAGTCTTCTTCAATACAGCATGATGTTCATTTAGTAAATTATGGTCTATTTAGAGTCAAATAGACCATAAAGCAGGGTAGGATTTGGGGCGGAGCTACCTTGTTACTGACAGGTCGCTTTATGGCGTCTCTACGTCACTCCTCCGCAGAACATATATGGTCACTTCCATACACTGTTTTGCAAAAAACAAAGATGTTGTTGGCCAAAATCCAAGATACCGACGGCCTAAATGCTGAACTCGAGGCTTCAAAACCAAAGTCCACAGACCAATGGGTGACGTTAAGACGGCTATGTCCAATTCTTCTATACAGTGTAGGGTTCTGATGACACTGAAATAAATAAGTTGGAGGCCGGAGCCGTCCTTGTGGTGGAGCCGTTGGCTCTGCTGTATGAAACAGAGCCGGCTGGAGGATAGGTGGGTTTACTTTGGGTGCCCTTGGAGTGGAACTGAATAAGGCAGCAGAAATGGCAGCAAAAAGGGCAGCAAAGAGAGACATTGATCTGAGTTCATGCATCGGGGTATCTGAAATGTCAACCTATCATCAAGGAAAACACAACAGCTGTATGTCATTGCTGTCTAGGCATTGCCATCTGATGAGGCGTTATTTGACAACCCACAGGCATGTTGGACACTTAAACTTATTTTCCTAAACTGTCCTTACTGATTTGAAGCCCAATCAGGATGTTTTTCTGACACCTAATTAGGCTGTTTTGTTTTCTTAACCTAACTTTTGTTTTGTCACTTAATTGCATCCCAAAAAAAAAGTTGTTCCAAGTGACAAGAAAAAAAGCTGTCAATGTGAGTCCCTATAGAGAAAAGCAATAGATTGCATTTTGTCAAAAACAGCTGTGAGACTGTGTGTGTGTGTGTGTGTGTGTGTGTGTGTGTGTGTGTGTGTGTGTGTGTATATATATATATATATATATATATATATATATATATATATATGTATGTGTGTGTGTGTAACAGTTTCTGTTCACATTTTCTATTTCTTTAACTTTAATCCTGCAAACTTTACTGATATAGGCAGATGTTATTTATTTGCTCAGAGTTCAGATTGTTGTTAGTTATTGATAAAAGGTTCCTGAGTTCATTCGCACATTATGAATAGATTTACAAAAAGAGTTTGCAGAACATGCTTATTGATTATAATGGGTTAGTTCAGTATTTCTTAGTTCTGTGTTTTTTCTTTTTTTTGTTTAACATGCTCACTATATTTCCTGTTATGACAAGATGTTAGAAGACTAGTATAGGTTATTAGGGGAGAAAATGGCTTGATATGCATGTATTCAACTCTACAATGACTTTACTTACTGCTTAAACTACTTACATTACTGACTCTGCTTCCTCAAGTACTGCTTTCTCTATTTTAGCTACTGCTTGAGGTATTTCCACTGCTGCTTTAAGTATTTTAAATACTGCTTTGTCTATGTCAGCTGCTTACTCATTAAGTCCTGCTTCGGCCCCATAAAATATTGCTTAAAATACATTTTCTTCACAAAATACATAAAGTTTGCCTTTTATGCTTCTTTTTCCTCAGTTGCCTCTACCATCTTTTGTCCGTCGCCCTGTGGTTGTGGGCGTGGCCTCTTCCCCCCTCCTGCTCCTGGTTGCTGGCTGATTGAGCACACCTGCATCTCGTCACTCTCATCAGGCTCTGTGTATTTACCCCGGCTCTCCAGTCGCTCCCTGCCAGATCCTTCAGTCTGCTACAGAGATAGCATGTGCTCTTGGGCGAACGCTGAGTCAGTCTGCGTGGTTACGTCAGTGATGTTTCCTCGTGTTGTTGTTCTTCAGTAATTGTTTGTTTCTCTGTGTTCTAGAAACTGCTTCCCTGCCTCCCTGCCTGCCTGCCTGCTCTCATCAGCCGCACCTGCCAGCCATGCCATCTTCCCCAGCCCATATCCTGGTAGCCATGCCATCCACTGCTCTCCGCCGTTCCCCACATCCGTCCTCATTCCCTCTCCCATCTTCCCCTTTTAGTTAAAAATAAATTCCCTCTGTCATTTTACTGAGCATTCTGCTTGTGGGTCCATCTAACCTAACTGAAATGTAACCGGTGACTGCATTTGTGTTTACATGTCGCCTCGTCTGTTTTTTTCCGCTTCAAATCCAAAACATTGCCATATTGGCTAATTTTTTGTTTTCTTTGAGACTAACTCTGCCATATCTCATCACATAAACACATGAACTATCTAGGAAACAAACATTCCCCCATCTAAAGAAATGTATTTACTTCATGTTGCCAGTCTCACTTTAGCAGTAAATGGCACACAGCCGTTCATATAGTGGCTCTGTTAGTCCATTCATAAACAAACATTAAATTTATCACGTTGCCATTTTGCTTATTACCAATGCAACACACGCTGGAGTAAGCGTTGTGGCACCATCAGCACAGGTTGCTGACGTGGGCTACTTTTTAATTTGCCAGAATTTGTCACAATAGCCCGTTCAGCCGGTTTGCATAAAATCAGACAGATTTTTGCCAAAAAATAGACCCAACTCTGTGACTTATGATGCACGGTAGAATAGCTTATTGTCAGTTGGCTTATGTTTGGGCTAGTATTCTATGAATTCTACTTCCAATGAAGTGCAACGAATATGAACGTGTGCAACGGTGCAGTGTAGTTTTTTGTTTGGAGGGAAGGTGAGTGTGTTTGCGGTGTCGCTGCAGCTTAGCGAGCTGTGCAGTCACAAGGTATAAAGGTGCATCTGGGTGGCTCTTGGCCGTGACGACACAGCCTAACTACCAGCTAATCCGAAAAGAGGCAAAGCGGTGGAGCTGAGGCCCAGTTGCCACAGCAGAGCAGACAGCTAGTGGTGAGCAACCTGGTGCGCAAATCTTGTTTCATATGTTTTTTAAACGAGGGAGTTATATAAAAAATTCTCCCCAGGACGGATGACTGCCATATTGTTTTAACGACTACAATCACCATTGGAGGTTTGTGTGAGGTTGCAGCATTCATGAAAGCGTCCACTATTTAATGCGTAGTGGCACAAATCATTATTGTACCCTTTTGAACATGATTGGTTGATAATAACACAGACGAAATAACTGACCAACAGTGGTTGTACCAGCTGCTGGTGGAAAAAAAAGGACTTCTGATTTTAATTACTATTTTTGTCATAATGCAGACAGATTATCCCTGACTGAGGACAATGAAAGTCCATCAAGCCCTCAGAGTAACGAAATGCACCAGCACCTGATGGGAGCTCCTATTTCAAGAGTCTGCAGTCTCCAGCCCCCAAAAAAAACTTTTAATTAAAGGTGGATAAGATGACGTTACGACATTTAATGACATTTAATGACATTTAATTGTATTGGTTTTCTTTTAAAACATTTTCATGAATTGTTTTTATGCAAAGATGGGTTCAGTATGTTTTTACACACACACATTTAATAAATGAATGCAAAATAATAGTTATGTTGAATAACTTGAATAGTATCAACCTTTTTGTATTTGTCATTAGACTAATTCCAACATTTAAGTAAATGATCACAGTCATCGTAGTCATCACAGAGGTCAGTCCAGTTAACCCTGAATTTTTAGTCAAAGTGTTACTTGAATATTGTCATTTTCTAAAAATGTTAAAAGATATTACCGTGATTTTGCTTGTATTACCACAGAACATTTGTGTAATAGTTTTACTGCACGGTATCCTACTCTAAAATAATAACATTCTGGGAACAAAAAAAACACTTCTTGCTGAAAATGTTTTAAGAATGTTGGTCGATAATGTTCTAACAATGTTATCGAAAACATTTTCCGAAGATTATCACGGAATTTTCTTTAGAATGTGTTCCGAGCCTGTTTTCCTAACTAAGAAAAACATTCTGGGAACAGAACCGAATTGTCTGACTGTATGGTAGGGCATAATGTTCTAACAATGGTCTGAAAAACATTTTGAGAGGCCTATCCCCAAACATTTTAAGACTGTTTTTAGAGAACGTGGTCACAGCCTTGAAAAGAACATTCTGGGAGGCAAAAAAAAAAAAAAAAAACTTGCTGAAAACATTACTAGAACAGTGAATGGTAACATTCTCTGAACATTTTGAGGACAAACAATTTATATCTGGGTCACTGTTTATCAAGTTGTAGCAGTTATCTCAGAGGAAACTTTGTTCCCACAGTCTAAATGTATTCCACAAGTAAGAAGAGAGCCAACACTGTCCTTAAATGCAAAGGAGCTTCCTAAAGATAGTCTGGGACATCTCTCCCACCTGCGGGAGACTTCACAACTCAACTCCCATCTTCCTCATGTGGGAGGTAAACACCGCCTTCCAATATGGAGGAAGCGTGTGAATACCAGGCTCAAATATCGAAGCATGAGTCAGATCTCCAGCCAGACGGCGCCAGATGGAGAGACGATATATGAGAGTATTGAGGCTTATAGCTTGTAGCACAGTATTAACCATGGAAGATTTCCCCTTCTTGCATCTATTATAGTGGCACAGACTGGCAGAGTATGTACTAGCGTCATAAATAAATGTCATAAACAAATATCATGAATCTTACTTGAAATGGTTAATAAATTGAATTTTGAGATAAATTGAAAGATCCAGTCAGCTGATTTTGATGGCACGAACGCTGAACGCGGAAATAACATTTGATTCAACATTGAGCGAACAGAAGTCGGGCTGCAACGCCACAGCTGAGTAGCACAATGGATGATCTGGAGACTGAGAAAAGCTCCCGGGGCAGGTCTGCATGCTGAGTGGCTCATTAAGGAAATGAGGGACGGGTCAAGAAACTGAGCAAAACATGCGACATTAAACCGAGATGGTTCTGTCACCATCATATCGGATGTCTTATTAGACAGCCAGAGCAACTCATGTGGTATGAAGAGTGAGATAGTCCATGCAGAAGGGTTGGGGGTGGATGGGTCAACAAACAAACACAGGACTTTCACCCAGGACTCTGCTGTTCGTGTCCCTTGCAAAACTAAAAGAAAATCCTGACATTATTTGTTTATCATATGTGACGTTAATGCCGTCGGTCAGGTGACTCGTGCTTAGTCCGCCAAGTTAACGTCACCTGAACTCTTTTACTAAACAATACTAAGTGGTTTTGTTGCCTAAACCCAACTTTTGAAAATACTCTGTTTGTTTTACGAGTGGAAACTGACATTTCATAGCAGACCCATTCAAAACGTACGCTAGAGGTGTACCTAGAGCGCCATAGTTTGAAGCTTAGCGCCACTGACAAGCTCTCTGTATTCGATGTGTTGGGAGTGAGAATGTGTTTGACTACCATGCTGGTGTCCTCCTAAGGTACGGGACATTTTTATAATTTATTTCTACAATGAAGTTTTTGGCGAAAAGGGCCCAATGCATGAGGTGTTTAGAACTGGTATACGTCTGATGAAGGAACACAAGAAGCTTGTGATCTGTAAAGATCCCCACCGGCTGCGGAGTTGAGCCAAAAAATGCTGGAGGGGCCCAGAGCAGAACTGGGGATTATTTTTGATCGTGCTATACTTGTGCTCAGCTGCAGAGAACTGCTTAGAGAGGCAACGGACCAGGTGATTTATGCCAAAGGAACCTTCCCATGGTGTTACAGCTCCAGCACCACTCGCATCAACTCTCCGACGTGAATGGCACTACAAAGTCCAGAGCCGACGGCACCGGAGAGCTACTGAGAAGGAGATTTGTAATCAGGGGGTGTCTGCCCTAAGCAGCAGCCATATAAATGATTGAAGCTGATGAATATGCGAAAATTGGGCGTTGATTGGGAGATGCTGGGCCCCACGTAACTGCAGCATGGACATTCTGAAAGCAGAGAGAGAATCCGATCTAAAACGAGACAGCAGCAAGAGGATAGGGTAACAACGTAGGTGTGTCGCTGTGCTATTGGACAGAAGTAACCAGCTGATGAGAACGACTGATATCACAACCGACATCCCAAGACGATGACGGCAAGGATGAGTGAGAGGACTTGATGGCCAGATATGTGAGAAATAAACTGCAGGCCTACGCATGCCAAAGAGTAGTCTTCCTGACAGGGAAGGAGTATTTGGAGTATTTAGAACTCAATACCAATATTGGTGAAACTCCCCAATCCCCGATACCCAAAGTCAATACCACGGTAGAAAAACATACACTGCTTTATTACTGTTAGAATACAGATTTTTGCAAATGTATTATTGATCCCTGATGAACTGAACTGCCTCAAGTTTCTCTCTAATGTACGAGTGTAACGGCTAACATTAACTAGTCCTCCTGCCGATTTCAACACGGTGTTGTTGCTCACGCTGTAGCATTCATTATCGGCTACAGTTTCTTTTTGCGGGATGGTGTTGGTCTCGAGCCCCGTACCTTCTTCCCCGGGTCCTGGGGAAAATGTAACACTGTAACCTTTTCAGAATCCTGGTATCAATATAATACGGAAGTATCAGTTCGAAGGAATCAATATTTCTCACGAAACTCACGCTATAGAGCTTCATGAGTCGCATCCGTCCATTGAAATGAAATGGAAAGAGCACGTCTCCAAATGGACACGTGTCTCACAGTGGACAGTCCACGCGAGGCGGCAGAGACAGACTTGGTCTATGCAGCTGTTTGCATCAAGGCCACAGCACCGACCGAAAGAGCCGCAGATCATTTATGGAGCCAACATCATATTCACTTTTCAACTAAAAAGCCCCACAGAAAGTCATTACTGGTCCGCCGAGCTATTTTCCCTTCGACTTCCTAGAGTTCCTGTCACAGAGCGACGCTGCACGCATAGACATTGTACAGCGTTTATGAATGTGAACCTATAGAGAAACCACTCGGTTCATTGCCGACACTGTATAGGTCCTATGCAACAGCTATTGCTCACTAATGCACAGATAATCACACATGCTACGGCTCTCTCTCTCTCTCTCTCTCTCTCTCTCTCTCTCTCTCGCTCTCTCTCTCTCTCTCTCTCTCTCTCACTCAAAGCTCATTGAAATTGAATCACTGATATGTGATTATGTCATTATCTTTATGTTCCTACAAGGTTGCACACATAAACACACACAGAGGAAGGCCACAGATTGTTAAAGCGCTGTGCCGGTTGCATTGAGAAAGACCTTGAAGGAATTACAATTGGAATCGACGTTGAATAGCGACGCAGGAAAGGAGAGCAGCGTGTTTGTCTGAAATCTGACTTGATTTGAAAAACAATACCATCTGAAGAAAGAAAAGAATATGGATGTATCTTGAATGCAAAAAGGTTTTGAGAGAGAGCACAAATGCTCGATTCAGTCTAAGATTCAACATTTGAGAGCGGAATCCGATTTCCGCTCTCAGGGGACGGAAGCGTGAGCGCGGCAGACGGTTGGAGCAGCGAGAGGAAATGTGTGAGTACGTTCCAGCCGGCAATGTGGACGCTCACGCTCGCAATGATCAAAGCTGCTCGCGCTCACTTCTGGCAGCCTGGTCCCCGTGAGCACAAACCCAAACTGAGAGCCGACTGTCACCTGTGCAATGCGACCTGGAAGTGAAGAGTCAACCTGTCAGACCCTTCCTTCTACTTTCAAAATGAAAAAGTGACTTTTTTGCCATTGGATAGAGATGAAGAGCAGCGTTTGCTGTCTGTATTATCTGAAACATTAAAATGCGTTGACACCAAACAACTACAATCACATTCAATTTGTTGTTTAATGATCTAGATTTATTCCACTATTACATTACATTACATTTCATTTAGCTGACGCTTTTATCCAAAGTGACTTACAATAAGTGCATTCATCATACACTGATGACAGGGGCTACCATGCAAGGTGCCACCTGCCCATCAGGATTCTAACTAACATTCTATGACAGAGGAGAGACATATTCAGAAGCTGGCTAATCTGCTAACATTGGATGTGACGCGTGTGTCCTGCGGCGGCTTTGGCTCGTCCAAAGATGTTCCCGAATCCTCGGAAGCCAACATGATTGACCGCTCAAATCGGGTTCTGCTCTCAGGAATCCGTGTCTGTGCTCTCTCGAATGTGGACTTGCGTACTGAGAAGTGGTCCGAATTCGTTTTCACCTCTCAATCTGTTGTCGGCAATACACGTTAACAATTTTAAAATAGTCTTACCTACAATATTTCATATAGGGGGAAATTTAGAGGCTGCATCCTGGAGGACATCCCCATCACAGAGACCATTAGCGGAGCATCTTCAAAAAAAGTCTGTTCCTTCAGCAGAGACGTTACCAATACTGTTTCCTGTTGTCTGAAGGACAAGCTTATGATCAATGTATGTTTTTGTTTCTTACCGTTATGTCATCTCTCTTGTGTACATTGTTATTGCTTCTAATGTAAAGTGCCTTGAGTACCTTTTTAAAGTGCCATACAAATAAAATGGATTATTATTATTAATGTGGTACCAGATACTTTGTGGCTTTCTATTACTGTTTGCAGCCCACCACGTATTCTTCATTTTGTATCTGTGTTTCATGTTGATAGCAGCACAAGGCAAACTGTGGAAACCCTTCTCCTGCATCGCACATGGATTCAGAAAGATGGAAAAAAAGAAAATTCCTCACTTCATGAAGGATGTGGACAGAAAACGTGGAATGCAGAATGAGGATGCTGATCTCATAGTGTGTCCCTGCGAGTAGCAGAGGACAACAGAGAGAGTCGGTATCGCCGAGACCCAGGTTGTCTCTGCCGGCCCTCGGAGGACCCGAGAGGTGAAAAGGCGAAGGACAAAGACGGAGACGGGCTTTGTTTAGTTTATCACTGACACACACACACACACCAACACACACCTACTGCTACTAGAAACAGGAGAGGACAAAGTTATAAACCAAATACACACACACCAGCAGCTGAGAGTGATGAATGGGGAGGTAACAACCGTGTTGTCATGGTTTTTTCTCTAGTAAAGACCTTCTATGCTTTCTTTGAGACCACACACACACACACACACACACACACACACACACGCACACACCCCTACAGGGTACCCTCTGTTTCTCTCCACAAACCTCTCACCAACCAGACAGATGGTGAAAATGGTAATTATGGGAGCAATTTACCAAGTATGAAGTTGTAATGCTGGAGACAAGCACAGCAGAGAGAGAAAGAGCAAGAGTATTTTATTCTGCTGCTCTTCGTGAGAGCAAAGTGAAACTGTTTGATCTAAAAAACCTGGAGATGGCAGGTAAAAAGACCGGCAGTGGATTGGATGAAGAAACCGAGAGGACAGAAAATCAATTTGACCGTCCGTAATCCGTCTGCTGACGACCAACAAGTCTGACCTGAATCCGTCCTGAGAGACTGACCGGTTCAACTGGGAGATAATGTTCCCGTGATGTGCTGCTGGTGTTTTAATTAACGGGCCGAGAGCAGCACATCTGGGCAGGCAAACGCTCCAAACGTCCGTTTTTTCACTCCCGGCTCGTCGAATAGCGTCTGATGCAGACGCACCGAGCTTTTAACTTCAGTGACTTTAATTCAGACAGAGCAACTGACAAAGGATAAAGGACGAGAGAGTCCACTGAGGGAGGAGGTCAGGGGGGATCGGGTGGGTGAAACCAAGTCAAAGTTGACTTATCATAGTTTTGGTAAAGTTACTGTGAGGATCTTTTAACTGGTTGTGAAACATAATACTGGTGCCTCCATATGACCTACAAAATTTAACGAGGCCATCAGCAAGAAGACTGGCTGTTTCTATATAGTTATTGTCATCTGATTCCACGTGAAATCAGATGAAATATCACGCAGGTTCACCAGAACCACCCTCGGCTCAGACTCCAGCCGGGCCTCCTACAGGGACCAGGCCTCCTGTGGACAGACCTCCTGTGGACAGACCCAGACCCGGCTTCGCTGCAGCCCCTCGCCCTGCAGAACGGTCCCCCTCCCCCCTCTTGATCCGCCAGTCCTTGCTGGGAACCAACATCACACATGTTTGCACAAAAAAACATTCACGAGATGACAATCAGCAACACAGAAACTACACAGTAAACAGGAATTGAAAACAGTGACAAGAATCATAAAAAACAAACAGAAAAAAACAAACATATTTGCCTTCTGCAACGTGATTGTTTGGCAGCAAATTCTATCCATTGTCAGGAAGAGTTGAGTGGATGCAAATTGACGCGCTCAGTTTTGATGCAGCTGTGATGTTTTTAATTTACTGTTTTTTCCTGGATGTTGAGAGTCTGTTTGTATTATCCCCTCGCATCGTTTCATACCCGCAGAATCTCCCGCACGGTTTATGCGTAGATGAAAAAAAATCCTCTAATTCAGTCATGACACCACTGAACCGGTGGAGTGCAGCGTCTGGCTCGGTCAGTCCTCCGGCTCACAGTGAAATGAAATCCTTCGCCTTGTCACTCGTGCGCCCTGCTGTCAGACGCAGCTCCCCAGCGTGAGTGTGTGCGCTGTTGACCAGGTGCATCCTTTAATCCCCGCTGGGGGACTCGACCAAACCCGCTCTATGCTAATTGTGTCCTTTAATCAACCAGTTTGCTTCCTGACTGAGAGCCAGATGGCGTGAAACAACACCTCTGCTCTGCTGTCTCAGAACATGAACAATAATATTGAGGTAAGGCAGCGGTGATGAGTGGGACGGCCTGCTGGTAGACACCACAAGGCCTCGGCAGCTGGTTTGTTTAACAGTTTGATTTTTACCAGATTTAAGACAAACAGATTACTTGATTGTCACCTGGAGCCAGTGACTGTCCCTACTGGATAGTATTCTGTAGGGTATGTCATCACTATTACTTTTCCATATGTCACATTATTTACAGCTTTGATGGCAATCAGGCAAATACGCAAATAAATAAAACATTGTTTCTCCAATGCTGTTTAAGTGTGAAAAATCTATCTAGGTTCTACTTTTGATGACAGTTGGGAATTAATAATACTTTCTTTTTTTTTACTTTGGAACAGAACATTAACAACTTAAATTTGATGTTGTGCACATGCAGTGGTCTGAAAGTCAGGATTTGGACATAGGAGACTAAATAAATGGCAACATGACCAAAATAAAAACCATAATGTAAGACAATAAGCAATGGGTAATGGTTACTTTTTAGGAATACTGTTACCTTCTTCATTATACTCATCACCATCATGGCTGTCATCAATACAACCAGCATTTCTTCCAACACTTTATTACAGAAATATATCTCATGATGTAAGGAATCAGTGCTTGTCAGACATATTTAGTTTAATTGGGTAAGAGGAGGTGGGATTTGGACTCAGCCCCTCCTGCTTGCATCATTCAGGTCCATCAGCGCATTCCGTGGTGGTCGAACAGAATTTGTTAAAAATGTGCTGCCCAGGCAAAAAGTTTAAACCCACAACGTAATTTCGTTGCCTAAAACAAATCTTACATTGTTTAATCTAAAAACTAACTTTTGTTGCCTAAACCTAATGTTAAACTATTTAACCTAACAGCGTGATTCTGATGTCGACACCTTACGTTAAATTGTTTGACCTAATGATGTAGTTTGGTTGCTTTAACTTAAATTGCATCTATAATGGCGGTACGTCATTTTAACTCCCTCTGTGCCACCGTAAGGTGCCGTGAAGAGTTCTTTTTGCACCTTTCCTCACAGAAGACGTGCGAGGTGGAGCCTGACAACCGCTTGTTAACCTGTAGTTCATCATTCTCAGAAGATCAGTGTCAAGTTCTAAATAACTCACTCAGGTGTACGTACAAACACAACTCAGTAGTTGCCACAGTCTTTCCTACAAAACAATCCCATACAGTGAACTGTGGCTTTGTGTAGTGTGTTTTACTGATCACATAGAAAAATGAAGTGTTCCTAATGATTCTGCTCCACGGCCTCTGAAAGCAGCACCAGTAATCAGTGAGTCTGCCACAGGTAGCATAAAGCTGGGACATGAAACAATACCAAAATAATTGGATTCCAGGGGATAATTTTCAAATTCTGCTGATTTATTTTTCTTCACAGTGGTACGGACTTAACCTTGATGCTAATACTGCAGGCTGCGGCACTCATTATACGTTTCTGGAGAAAGGAGTATCAGCTGGAGTCTCAAGAATAAAATATAAAGGGGTCACATGATGCGAGCAGAGCCAGGTAGAAGCTTGTCCTTGATTCAAAATAACTAATCCTAACCATACAAAACTACCGAAATCAACCCGTGGATTTCAGGACTGAAAACGCCGATAGACGTGGTGAGCTCAGGCATCGCAGAGGCAATTTTGACCCGGTGCGTTTCATCGCGGCCTCTATTTTGAGGCGAGAGCGCTATGCTGAGCCACTGATAATTGAGCGATTTGGAGCTGAAGCACCAGGTTTGGGATGTAATTCTACACATTGCCCCAAAGCTTTCAATTTAAGAAGAAGGGACCCATCGTGCACAGTGAAAACACGGAGCTGTTTTCCTACAATCTGGTGAAATGAATAGAGGAATATAACCAAGTCGAGAAGAAAGTACAAAGAAGAAAAAACTTCCATTGAGCCCAGAGAGAAGTTCTTCAAAAGCACTCCGAGGTGGCTGCATATCTCCTAGATTCTCCAGGAGGAGGTTGACGTTCACCGACACCGCAACTTCACTTCACTGCCAGAAATAACTACATCAGTGACAACTAATGAAGCGCTCACGTAAATTCAGTCAGGAAGACGATACTCTTGCATGCTGTTATTTCTCATACGTCTGCCAATCACTCCTCTCACGCATGCTCACTCATAATTCCCTTGCTGTCATTGGTCGGGGCTGTCAATCATGATATCAGCTGTTTAGATCGGCTGGTCTCCTTTATCCAATAAGCATAGCGACACAATTACATTGTTAGCCGATTGTCTTCTCTTTTTTTAAATATGACTTTCTCTCTACCTTCAGTTCATTCATGTTGCCGTTACGCACCCCTCCACCTCCCCATCTCCTCCCAGTCTTTGGAGATCCATCAGCCCATCGTTCTATCAGCCACCAGTGTGGCAGACGCCCCTTGATTTACAAATCTCCCTGGAGAGTCCAAGCGCCAAAGACTGTCAAGACTTCATCATCACATATCTGTTAATAATAAACAATTATCTTTTCTTCATCTGACTCGTCTCTCCTGATTGAAATGTCTTTCAACTCCTTAGAGTGTTTCATGATGAAAGACAGAGACCTCCCGAAGATGTTTTGCACACTCTGTCTCCTACTGAATTGTGTTCCCTTACATCTAAACCCTTCCAGGGAAACGTATTGCAGCTGAAACTGAGCTAAACTAAAACGCAACAAAACTACATGGTTAGATTTAGGTTTATATTGGTCACCATTCTCTGACGGCTCTAACATAATATAGGCCAGCCTGAAGTCAGAGGCGAGAGAGGGGAGTAGAGACAATGAGTGATCAAAATACCTCAGGGATGAGGGTTCCTATAGTGCTCAGTGCATGTTTGTTAAAACTAGAGCCGAAAACCATCATCAGCATTCATGTGATGAGTGTTTTATGATATGATTGCACTCAGGATTGGCTGGCAGGGTACCATGGCAGGAGCCCCACTGTTGTGGCAGCTGTACAGTTGTTGATTAAACGTTCAGGAAAGTCACGTTTGGAGCCGTCGTAATGGGTCGTTTTGGCTCTGACATGATGAATGTGTAGTTCGGTTGTGAGGACGAGCCACACAAACAAAGTACGCATCCCGTCAGATTCTAGATGAGGAGTGTCGCCTGTCAGCGTCCTTGAGCGAGACACCCCACACCTACTTGTTCATTCATTACAAGTCACTCAGGATGAGGACATCATCGGCTAAATCCCCAAGTAATAATACTGCAAGGGCACATTGAAGGAAGTAGTGGATGCCACTCATTTATCTCATTTGAGTTCATCCGCACAGATTGCACTCCCAAGCAAATTTCTCGTTTATTAATACATTTCTCGTTTAGTGCCGTGATTCAGTGCGAGGCCTCTGGCAGATGCCTTGTTTTTTTGACTTGTGATGCTTCTCTGGTGCGTCTGCCACACAGATTACTGTTCAGCTGTTCTCCAGAAGGCGTTCTCCATCACAGAGAGGCTTGTAACACTCATTTTACCCCTTTGAGTCAGTAATGAAAGTCATATTTGTATCGAGGGCACGGCAAAAAAAATATAAAAATGACACAGCACAGATGATTGGATTTCAGAAGATTTGCTATTTAAGAATATCTTAAGTAAAATTAATAGTTTAATAGCAAAAGAGAGCTGATATTTAGTTAACGCTGTGAGCCTCAAACCCAACAGCATCAGAGCAGACTGCCCAGACCACTGACTTCAGCATAAAAGTCAATAACAACAACTCATTACTGACTACTTATAAAATGTGTATTGGAGAAAATAGCTGGTCTCATGCATACTGTTAGGAGTCAACGGTTGTTAAGCACACATTTGACCCATTCATTACTTGTTTTGTACTTGTCTTTTTACTGTTTGTGTAATATGTTTGACAAAACAACATATTATCCATATTTTCTGTATTTACCTCTTCATTGTTGTACTTTCCTTGATAAATAAATGCATTTTGGATGATTTATGCCTTGATTGATTTTTTTGGATTTGTGATGAAACAGTTTCATTGTGCTTGTCAAAAAGTTGTTTTCTTTTATCTCTGCTCTTGTATTGAGGTTGTTTTTCAGACATTGTTGTCCAGCACTGTTCTGTCTGCTCCGTCTGGGAGTATATTGGCTTCTTCATTATTCAGATCACAGCCACCTAAGCAATAAATGTGTTTGTGCTTACTGTATATTGCTTGCTCTGCTCGAAGGTGTTTGCTTGACAAAGCCCGATAGAGCTCTATGAACTTGAAATTCTTCTAAATGAATTGTGAGCGGTCAAATACAGATCTTTCATCTCAGTGTTGCCTTCAATAAAGTACCATCCATTATGGTGCTTGTCCGGCTCTGGGTCATGGTGCAACAGCAGGTATTAAAATCGTCTCAATAGGCTCTTTTCAACCTAAAGTATAACTTCAGTTGTTTGCTTCACCCTGTCTGTAAAGTGGAGCCCAGCCCTGGAAACTCATTTTGGCTGCTTGTATCTTTGATATTAATATTTCCGTGTCATCACCCGAAGATTAAGGAAATATTAAAGGACGGCAACCCGCTCAAACGTATATTGTTCGATCCCGGGGTCTTCCAAGCCATGTCGATGGGTCCTTGGGTATCACACTTGACCCCAAATTGCTCCTGAATGGGTGTGATTGTTTAGTCCTGATGGGCAGGTGGCACCTTGCATGGTAGCCCCTGCCATCAATGTATGACTGTGTGTGAATGAGGGGGATGACATGGAGTTCAATGTAGTGTAACGTAAAAGGGCTTTGAGTGGCCGAAGGACTAGAAAAACGTTAAACAAATACAAGTCCATTTATTTACCATTAAAGCTGGTGTTGGTAATCTTCAAAAACATGTGTCATTCATTGGAAAAGAGTTGGCAACACTAGGCTGGGTTTTTATGTTGAATCCTATACTCTTGCTAGTTTCTCAACATTACCATCCCTAGTTTTTACACGAGTTACAGGTTGGAACATATGTAGATTAACTGGTAATTTGGGAGCCTCGTCTTCAGGCTTCCTCTTCACCTCTGCATTTGGGTACCGCATCAGCGTTACTCATGATGCTGCATTAGTCCACCTGTCAATCTGGCGCTTCGTCTTACCCTCACTTGTGACAGCCACTGAGTCCCAACCTGCAGTGGGAGAATCCACTCACAGCTGAGTTTTACAGCCACGTATCATGGGCTCAGACTTGAAGGTGTTCACTATCGTGCCACAAATTCATGAAGACAACAGAACGGCATCTTCACTAGAAAGCAGGCAGCAACCTCTGGCTCTGAAGAGTGAAGCCAATGCAGAAGTGTTTTAAACCTGCATTCTCTCTAATGACCAGCAGGGGGCGACTCCTCCTGTTGCAAAAAGAAGTCTGATTGTATAGAAGTCTATAGAAAATGACTCTACTTCTCTCTTGATTTATTCCCTCAGTAAACATTGTAAACATGAGTTTATGTCTCAATCTCTAGTTTCAAGTCTTCTTCAATACAACATGATGTTCATTTAGTAAATTATGGTCCATTTAGAGTCAAATAGACCATAAAGCGGAATATGCTTTAGGGCGTCCACTTATATGCAGTCTTTGATAGGAAGCAGGGATGCAATCCTGAAGCCAACCTTACATCTGTATGTACAGTATGTGCCCAGACTGCTATGGAGAGGCTTTTGATCCAATTATTTTGGTATTTGGTCTCATTTTCTCCATTCATGCCTGGTTGCATACTTTAATCACTGAGTATAAGACAGCTGGAAGTAGAATGTGAACAGGCTGTAGTGCAGTCCAAGAATTTCCAGTTATTTATTTATTTTTGGCAAAGGGCCATCACAGCAAAATAATGAGTTTCTGTCCAAATACTTACGGACTGTACTATAATTATCATCTACGTTTCTTACACACTTCGTCTCCATTAGCATGAACCCACCATTACGTATCCTGTCAGATTGTCCTTGAATCAAGACAGTAAAAGCATAATTACTTACTTACTGCATATTCATGTATAAAAACCAGGAGCTTTGATCAGCGAAGCTGATGACCAAAGCAAATAAAGTTTATACGAATAAAAACAGATACACCCTATTTGTTTCCTAGACGTGCTCCTGTTGTGGATGGATGAATATAGAGCCAGACGAAGGGGACCGCTCTCGGGGGCTGTCTGTTCCGCTAAACAATACTTTAATAGCACAATCAATCTTTAATCCCACAATCAGCTCTTTAATAAATAACTTTGCTGTGAATCGACTCTTTGAGATCCAGCAGGAGGCTCGGCCCGCAGGTAGCGATACATATTAGGTAAGAGGAGAGAAAGAAAGGAAGGCGGATGTGCAAAGAGAGGAGGATTAAACAGCTAAGATAAGGAGATGAAAGGACTGAAAAATAATGAAAAACAGGAGGATGTGTGAAATAAAACTCAGAAAGGAATCGAGGGAGAGAAAGAGGTGACGGGTTAAATGGTTAAATGCATGAAAAAGAGGAAAAGGTTCGGGATAAAGAGAAGGTTAAAAGGATCCGGGACATTAAGTCAAAGAGAGGCAGAGGAAAGCAGCAGCGTAATGAGATGAAAAGGAAAAGGAGTCATTAGACAAATGTTTTTAGTAAGTGGAAACAACCCTAAAACCTCAAATGAACCAATATGTTAATAACTTTCATTTTTATTTCATGAAACAGCAGGAGGTTGAAGGCCTCAGGTATGAGACGAAGGAAACAAGAGGAAACAAGGAGGCGAGAGGATTGGCAAGAAACGAGGAGAAGAAAGGAAAAGACGGAAATGAGGACATTGTGGATAAATAGGAAGGATAGGAGAGGAGGAGAAAAAACAAGGAGAGGAGGAAAAAGTGACAGTAATAGGGGGAAATGAGAAGAGAAAATAAAAGCAATGAGAGAAAACAAGGAAAAGAGAAGGGTAGGAGGAACTGCGAGGAACTGAGGACATCATGGATAAATGAGGAGGACAGGAAAGGAGAAGAGGAAACAAGGAGAGAAAGGAGGAAAAGATGAAAGAAAATGAAGCAAGGAAAGGAGAGGAAATAAGAGGAGCGACGGGGAGCTGTGGATAAATGAAGAGAAGAAGCCAAACAGTGCAACAGTGTAGGGGAAAGGATTGAGGGATGATCTAAAGGAGGGAAGAGCAGACAAGGGGAACGATGCCAAAGCCGAGTGGCGACGAAGAGGAGGGCGGATAAAGAGGAAGATGCGGGGAGAGAGAAACTAAAATGACAAAAAGAGGGGAAGGGTATATAGGGGGAGGAAGACCGGATGAATGATGAAGCAGTGTGTCGGGGACTGTGTGTATTTAAAGAGTGATAAAAACAGGAGCCGGTGATGCAGAGCGGGCCGGCGGAAGAGAGGAAGTGTGTGTTCGAGGCGCCAGAATCAAGTTGTTATTATGATGAAGGGATGTGGAGGAAAAACCAATCACAACTGGCCTTCTCCCAACTCGGCAGAGGAGAGAGAAATTGCTATTCCCTCGAGAAACATCAATTTTGTCCGCCCCCCCAACACACACACACACACACACACACACTCAGACAGACAATGCACACTCTGATGGGCTACACCCTCACACGGATGGAGAGAGCTTTACCATCAGAAAGGCTTTTGCAGAACGGGCCAAAGACGCGTTCTCACCGGGTAATTGCACGTCGAAACTGCTGTAACAGCAGGCCTGGGGTCAAAGCTAGCGCACACACACACACACACACACACATACACACACACTTTAAGTGTTTGTATAGTGCTCAGCAGTTTCCCGCGCTTGTGTTTATCTCCGTCGATACTGTGCCGTCTGCATAAATTGACCGCCGGGCAGCCTTGTTTTTTTTTCTTACTTCATAAATGGGCCGCAGCCTCCCACAGGACATCGCTCTGCGTGGTCACGGGCCACCGATTGGAGCCACCGCTGCTTTGCGCTGCCATATTTTCCGTTTGTACGGGGGCGAACGCGCGTCCGCATGTGTGTGAGCATGTGTGTGTTGGTTTACAGTTTCCCAAAGCAGTTATTCATGGTGTCTGATCTTCTCCCTGAAGTTTTTTCCGCCGCTGTTTTGGGAGCGAGGGGGTATCGACTGGGATTTCAGCGGCTCATCTCTAACTGCTTCCTCTGGGGGGGAAGCGAGAGCGGCGATCACCAGGGGAGAGCGAGACTCAACCTTATATGCCCCTTAAAGAATTGGGGAGATTGGTCTTTTCTAGTGAGCTTCCTCCCGAGACATTCGCACGGACTGAAACCTACAGCCCGGTTCTGGCGAAATGGAGAGATTCCAGAGGCGTGCCGGGTGTAATGCGGGGCTGGATAAGCTGCTTAACCTTGGTATCTACAGCAAAACACAGGTGGTTCTCTTCTCACAGCTACAACGGTTTACAAACCAGCAGTGGTTGTATTTAATGAGTGTGGATGTCTGAATTTAAAAACCGTAGCTTACATTCAAACGAAAAGTGGATTACAGTTAAAGTTCACGTATGAAGTTAGTCAAAAGGTAATGAAGAGGTACTAACTTGACGCCGATTGGTCCTGACACAAATGTATTACTTGAAGACGGATCTCCCTGGGATCCCTTGACCCCGCGTGACCTCTTGATATCGTGAGAATCCAGCTGGCCTGCGAGGTCCAGGAGAATCATCGAGCTTTAAAAAACCGTCAGAACTGCAGACGCTCCAGAAAATAATTTGTGTGAGGAGCAACCGCAGGATTTCACAAGAGTAAATATGCAATTTTAGCATGCATTTTAAAATATAATATCAATAAATCCATCTGCCGATCACAGAAACTGCCATGGGCAATCTGTATAATCAGCAAATTCATGCAAGCTCTCGTGGAAACGCATAAATCAATCAACTCTATCAAGCAGATGTATGTGCCAGTTTAGTGCACTTTTTAAATGTACTTCTCACATGGGCAGCACACAGTATTTATTCTACAGTCCTGTAAAGACGTCTGAGAGTCTGGTCTCCAACATGTTGGGCACTGAGACGAGCTCTCATGGCTTTAGCGAAGAGGGAACTCAGGGTTCTGTCGTCTGCAGCACCTTCATAGCAGATGACTCCGCCTCCGACTACATTAGTAATTAATGTTTACGTTGTGAGAGCATTGTGAACTTTTGTTTTTGTGATGTGTAAATTATTTTATAATTGATGGTGTACAGCTTTCAATGATTATAAATTAACGTAATGTTTCAATTATTCCAATGTTAGAGTCCCTTTAATTGGATAAAATATAATTTTGGGTGTTTTCCCTGCCTATAGACATTGGCTGGCCATTGTCGACCCTTGAGACAACACAAACTACCTCTGCAGTTTGTGGGAACCAGCACCCATCCAATGCTGGTCTTGTTTGCTCACAGGACGGCCTGCCACGAGTACCCCACTCCTCTAGGAAGATGCCATGGGTACACTCTGGGCGCTGATTCACTATTAACTATGTTTGAGGTGTCCTGTCATATAATCTTTTACAGACACCTGCTTTAAATCAAAATGTGACCTTTCCCTGTGGTTGCCATATATCTGCTCTGGTTGTTTTCTATACACCGCTGTCTACTAATCTACTAAAAGTGTCGTAGGATGGATTTCTGCCTTTACAGCTGTTGAACATTGCTTCACTCTTCACAATCGACTCTGCTCTTTGATTCCGCCGGGACTCGAGGCACTTCACCGACAAGGCACATTGGCGGAGAGTGATGTAAAAACCAATGCCGTCATTTCGCACACCAGTTTGAATAAGCACAGGGCTGCATGCCGAATTCAAAAGTCTCCGGTGTAAAGATTTGATTGATTCTATAGTTGAGCACCGAGGGTTAAGTGCCTCGTCCTTTGGCACATCGACAGGCAGCAAACACACAAATAAAACCCCAAGTAGGAACACGGTCATCAATGCATCCCTGTGAGGCGGCATTGTGCAAGTAGCTTGATTCACCGGAGCTGAATGAGCCGTATTACGAGTTTGCGCGCCGATGTGTGGCATTGTGTCGGCTTTTGTGTATTGTGCTGCTGATAAGGCGGCCGTGTCATTGCACTCCGCCGCATTGTTCCTGTGATAAGGAAGCAGCGGAGGTAGACATTTTCCTCTGCGAGAGACAGAGATGCTATCGGCGGCGGAAGGGGAGGGGGGGCGGGGGGCATTAGGGGAGGAGAGTGGAGGGGTGGGGTGTAGGTGTGACTGGAAGAGATGGGGCCCGGGAGTATGCGTGTGTTTATGCCACGTCTGTGATAGATGTGAGGACAAAGCAGGTGAATAGGTAAAGGATGGTGGTTAATGGATAAGGTGGGGAAGTTTGTGTGCGAATGGGACATTTTCTATTTTTTGCAGACAAGGGCAGGAAGGTGAAAGGGAAGCTGAACTTATCGACCAACCAAGAGTTTGTGCGTTTAAAAACCTGAAAATGGGATGGTTTTAAAAAATATCTAACCAATAAAAAGTATTTTAAAAAAAGAGCTTGTTAATTCACTCTCTCTCTTGTTTCAATAATGACACATAATGAAAACCACACTTCCCCTATGCGGCTCCGTGAGCGCCGGCTCTAGGTTGGTTTGGAAAGGCCCTGGATGTAGGTGGTGCTCGGCTCCGACTTTGAGCTTTACATCGGCCCCTCGACAGCTGGTGGACTTACTTCAGGCAGAGAGGACGCAGCTCTGACGTTGACTTTATTGAAGGGACTAGCGTTGCTAGCATAATGCGATGCATTACGGTCATTCTCTGGTCAAAAAACGCCGTCCTCCAAAACTCCATTGAACTTGATTGTTGTAAAATATAAATAACACAATGATGCATGCAAAGTATCTGACCATATATAAAGACACATTGCCAAATTTGATAATGCAGTGTTTTTTTTTATTTCTCAAAAAGTAACACTTTTGGACATACAAGGTTTCCGCTTGATATACGGTGTGCCACAAGGCCCAATTCTGGGTCCAATGATGTTTGCTGAGTACATGCTGCCCCTTGCTTACATAATTTCTCACTTTGATATCTCTCCTTCGTCGGTATGTGGATGACACACAACTGTGACTCTCTTTTAATTGTAATACAGCTCTGCAGAGAGACACATTTTAAAACTGCATTAGTGCAATGAAATTACAGACGTTTCAACTCTCTGGTGTCTTTCTAGTTGGTCTCCTGCCCCTGTGCTCAGCCCCAGAGTGTGTCTTGGAGACCCCGGTGCTAGAAACACATCTGCATATGTCACATAGAAGCACCTATCATCATTGTTCCTGCCACGTTGCATCAATCTCAGCCCAGACCCCAAATACTTAAGCTTAGCTTATAGTCTCACCATGTTCACCACGGTGCTCTTGTGTCTTCCCAAGCATACAAACAGGATGTTGTCGCCACAAATGTAGATATGTCCACAACAGAAATACTGAGATGCTTTAACAAGACTGCCGTCAGAAAGTGCCATGACCCTACACTTTATCAGAGACACATTCTGCTGCCTACTTTCCTCTATGATGCAAAATGAAAGACAGTGGTATACAGTCAAAATATACTTTTTAGAAGTCCTCACTTTATCTATTCTTGAACTCCTCGGTCAGGATTTGTCTTTGGATATTTTCCAAATACATGTACGTCTTTCTCCCATGGGCCAAGTGTAACATCTCTGCATTTCCTTTCAAAATAATATGAAAAGGAAGCCAGAGCTGTGAGGTTGATGTTGGACACAGAGCTTAACCAATTCAAAAGAGCATGATGTTGTCATATAGACAGCTGAAAATAATTTACAAGACAGTGTTCTTCTCATCACAAAGCTTCTTGAATTTTAAACAGGGATGATGAAATTATGACTCAACCCAGTCCCAATATCTTTGTAAGCTACTTTTATGAAGATAACATGAAGAGGGGACCTAAATTATTCACAAGGTTTTATTTATTTAATGTTTTAGTTCTTTTAGCCTATAAGGTGGCCGAAGGACAAAATCATTGGTCCCCAGCACATGTTCTGTTAGCTTCCTTCTAATGTACATTTAAAGATGCATCTAGTGCTTAAAATTGCAGTCCTGATTGATTTGGCAGCACTTCCTGATGGCAACACCAAGAGTGTTTTACTACTACTGCAGTGCCCATTAGGAACGCGTGCCCGCTCGGTGCGAGCTTATCCCTTAGCCCCCAGAAGTGCTGCCTGCAGCGTTGTTGAGAGGCACTAATCGCTTGTTGACTCCGGGGAAGTGAAGAAGGGATTGTTTGTAACGTTAATATATCCAGCAGGAAAAGGGAATTTCCGTCAGTGAGCGCAGCAGAAGACATGCTCGACTTATGGTGGAGATGCACCCAATCCGCTCCAGTTTGTTCCGGTAGGTTGGCGGTGCTTGGTTTTGGCCAACAACGAGAAATAGGCCGTAGGGGTAACCGAATACTGATTCATTTTTTAACCGCGCTGCCTAGTTTGACAGTTTGAGTTTCGAGAGCCATGGTGAGTGTTTGCTCTGGCCGGTGGGTGGGCTTGTTTTTTGGCTCGACCGAGTTAAACAAGGCGTCCGGGTGACAAACTTTTTATCAGCACTGTCTAGTTTTAATGTTTGATCTGAGTTTCGCGAGCCTGCTGCCTTGTGATGGGCTGGCTTTTTTTGCGTAAAGTTGAGGTTGTGCAAATTCCGATACGTAGAATAGTCAAGCAACTCATCATATCCTTCATGCCACACACGGCCAGCTCCCTTGCCTTGCTTTCCATAGAAAATGAATAGGATCCATGAACTTACACATATATCAAAGGATTTTAAGCTTGTTAATATTGAATATGTCGCTTGTCCATTTTTCAACAACTTCCTCACTGTACGTCCTTGGGGCCCCAGCAATATACACTCTTCGTATGAATTTGGTCAGCTGGACGGTTCTCGAGATATGCAAAGGACACACACAGGCGCACACACACATAGGGACCGACAGAGATTCCTTAATTTATAGTTATATGAAGCTGCTACGGCGCCACTTATTGGCCAAATGGCACTAAATTTCATATGCTCACACCGATGTCAAAGCTCCACTTGTTCACCAAATGTGGTTGTAATAGCACAAGGCCTTAATGAGATTTTTGTTATTTTTTTGACTTGGCCAAAACTTAAAGTTCATTGTTATGCCACCATATGGAAATTGCACCAACTTTGACGCTACACTTCCTTGGGTCCCCAGCAATACACCCGCCAAGTCTGAAGTAGATCAGATGAAAGGTTCTTGAGATATGCTAAGGTCATACCTACAGAGGAACGGACAGAGATTCCTTGCTTTATAGTTCCATGCTAAATACATTTGAAACCATATGCATCGACCCCCCCCGAGGACAGCAGAGATGCTTTGAGCAGCTACTCTGCCAGAAGTGCAACAGAGAACGAGTGAATGGGGCATCTTCTGACACTGTAGCCAAGCAAACTGTGGGCTGAGATGATTCGTTGGGTCAAGTTGTTTTAATGAAGAAGAAAGACAATAATTTAACTTTTTCCGTCATGCTGGGAGCAACTGTGAGCTGATCTCAAGCTGTGCACACAGCCCCAGTAATTTCCCACACAACAGAATGTCACAGTAAAGGGAGTAGTTTATCATGGCGACGAGTTGGAAGTGTGCAGGTTATTACAAACTGCTGCCTGCAGCCCTTCATCTAACACCTCACTGCGGCTGCTCCCGCCTGTCCCATTGGCTGGTTGATTTTTATTTTTTTTTGATCAATGATCAATGATCAAAATGAGACAAATACATTGCATTTCCCGTAGCTGATTCATAATAAAACAATCCGGTTGTTCGCCAATCGAAGGCTTTTAATGTGACGCAGCAGAAGCAGGAAATGTTACAGCTGTAGGAGAGTGAACAATAAACAATGAGGCTGATAATGGTGAGATAGAAATGCAGGCATGCAATGTTTCTTGCGATCACCTAAAGTAGGTAGTTTTAATCCAGTACAGGAACAAAGTCAGGCCTATGTTTCTTCCTATGTTTTTTTTCCTTTCCAAATTAGGCCCTATTATCCCTCAGCCCCACGTTCCCTCAGCGTGGTATCACAACAAGTTATAGATAGATTTTAACACGGACCAGTCATGATGCTAACACTATCTGATAACAGACAGTGGTCTAGTTTGTACTCATTGCCTTTGTTGACTGGGTTGGTTAGGTTTAGGCATGAGGAGTGAGATTGGTTAGGGTAAGCATATCACAGTAAGCCAATCAGAGGCAGACTAGGGAGGGTCATGCCTTAGCCTTTGTAGGCATTTGTTTTTGGGATATCAGGTTGTCGTTCAAATGGGATTTTGGTTGAATGGGAGAATATTTCCGAATATTGCGATTTCAGATTAATGGGCCATCGGAAAAAATGGCAGGGCATCGGCAAACATATTGATCTGAGGTAACATAGGGCTGAGGGGATATAAGAGTGAATAGTAATGATAACATAGGGTTAAGGGAACACTGGGCTGAAACAGACACACTCTAATTAACAATGACAGCTACTATAAAGAGGTAATTACTGATTATAAATAAATTGATTCACTATTACTGAACAAAATGCTAACCATCAATTGTCTGATGTGTGATGTCTGGGTGTATGAAATAATATAGATCCTAAAGATTCAAATTTTACTTTATTATAGGAAGTTTGTTACTGTTACATCTAATGTTAGCACCATAGTAAATAAACAGACAAGCACTCATTCTGTAACACTAAACACAACTTTATTTAGGAACATGCACCATGTAAGCACAATAAACATATGCAACTTATAAGTATTGCTGCGTAGTGTGCATCAAGTGTTACTTATGTGATGCAGTTTCAGTTACATATTTAAAAAGCATTGCTGTAAACTCTTTAGATCGTACTTTTATCAGACTGACCCAGTACCTGGTTGCCCACTGCTCCTAGTACTAGAACAGGCTAAATGCAGAGCCTGGAGCTCACTGTGTGCTGTGCTATGTACAATGTGTGACAATAAAAGTTGATTTACTTTGACATTTACATATTGGCTTTGAAATTTAGATTTACGAGGCGGGGATAAAAATCTTCTTGTTTTCCTTTATTCCATCCTCATTTACTCTGGAATGGTAATAGAAATAGGTTTACTGACAATAAGGTCATCTCCCTTAGCATCTTAACTTACAAATGAGACCATAAATATGCATATAAGCCGTATGGGTGAGGAAGAAGTCCTCATTCATTTCGGGTACGCTATTTGAGATGGTTTGTTTTTTCCAAGGGATAGAGCCAGGGGTTAACAGGTTAACAAAAGTAAACCTCAAAAATGCTTCATTTTAGATTAAATGAAAGGATAAGAAGGGGTGCAAAATGGTCTCTAAATACCTAAGGAATGGTAATAAGTCCTCTTCTACAGACAAAATGATACACATTAAACTAGCTTGTACCTGTGGTAGTTGTGTCTGTCAGGCTGTCGGAATAAAAGCAGCCCTTTGGTTTTCTAACATCGTGCTTTTATAAATGCATAAATAAAAGTGTTTATTCCCTACCAGGAACTCATTGTAAGTCACCCTGGTTAAGAGTGTTCGCTAAATGCCTGACAGGTGTCACGTAGCAGCAGGGGGGAGGGGTGATAAGGGTAACACTGCCCGGTCTAACCCCAGTTTCCAGCTCCTCACCGAGCAGATCCACTGGCACAGACAGGGGTTAAGCACCTTGCTCGGGGGCACCTCAAAAATATTTACAGAGACAGAGCAGCTTCGGCAGATTTCCCCTGCCATAGCAGGGCTTCAGACTGTTGACCTTCCAATCACGAGCCCACTTCCTAACCCCCAAACTCCCCAACCACCATACCACCCCCACCCCCGGCTCAGAGTGAACCCTAACCCCCCCCCCCCCATCCCCCGCCGACCAGGCCTGATTAATGTAAAATGGTAAAGTGGATGAGACAGAAGAGGCAGAGGTTTTTCTACCTCTCCATCTCACTTGCTCTCTCTGTCTCGCTGCATCTATCCGCCTTAGCCACAAGCTACCATGTGTTATAGATGTTCACTATTAAAAGCTTTCCCCCAGCACTCATTAAAAGTTCATTTAATCTAACTTCTTTCTTTATATCCGCCTCACTGATTCAGACTATTTATCTTTCTTCATCACTGTTCTGTCCCCAGGTGTCCCCAACTACTGAATGTTATGTGTCAGCACTTGAAGGTGCATCTTAGTTAAACTTGGGTTTTTGGTTGTGCATTGACTGGCATGACTCCACATGCACATATGCACTGATGTGCATTTCTTGTGTGAAATTTTCTCAGTCACAACTCACTCAGATTTTCTTCTTTTTTTTGTTCTTCTCTTCCTGCATTTCACTCAGACTGTATTCTACGAAGTGGATGTAGTCATAGTGACGTCACCCATTGGTTTGTGGACTGCCGTTATGAAGCGTCGATTTCGCTGTCGCCATCTTGGATTATTGTCATCGCGATGTTTTTTTTTGCAACCAATGAACGGAGGTTACCATATTTGGAATGCGGAGGAGTGATGTAGAGACGCTGTATACGGCTCTGGTAGCGGCAGTGACCTGTCAATCACAGTAAGCCTGCCCTAAAGCAAACTCTGCTTTATGGTCTATTTGACTCTAAATTGATCATAATTTACTAAATGAACATCACACTGTATTGAAGAAGACTGAAACTAGAGATTGAGACCATAAACTCCTGTTTACTGAGGGAATAAATCAAGTGTGAAGTAGAGTTGTTTTCTCCTAGACTTCTATACAATCAGAGGATTTGCCCCCTGATGGACATTAGACAGAATGCAAGTTTTAAGACACTCCACATTGGCTTCACCTGGCAGAACCGGAGTTTGCTTCTTTGGTTGATTGCAGGATTTTTGCTCAAATAATACAAAAGCAAGTTCCTAAGTCCAGTTACTAAAATGTCCTTCCAGCAAAGGTCCAAACCTCATAATATCCAACCATAATCTCGTAATATCACACAAAAATCCATCTGGTCAGGTTTCAAGTAATACATTTGTGTCTGGACCAATCACCTTTCTAGGAGTCATGGATTAGGTGGGCATGACACGACAGGATGGGGAGGCAGCTCAATGGCGGCTACTTAAGAGGTACAAATGCTGCAATAGAATCCGTTACATCAGCACTGAATATTTCTTCATTGAAAGGAGAGCAAAGAATGACACTGAAGGCTTGTCCCGACTAGCTGTGGTAAGCGTTTTATTGGCAGATGGTTCATCCAATCACCTGCCAAGTATTATTTAAAAGTGTCTGACCTTTTCTAAACGGTTTCCAATGATGGTCTGAAACAAGGTTAACAGCCTTCCCTTACGTCTATCAGCTAAAATCAACATGCATTTCCTTATCATTTCATCAATATTGATTGTCATATTTCAAAGTAGGTTTTGAACATCCAGACAAATATAGAGATATTAAAATTAGTCATAGCACAATGACCTTAAGCCCTGCATTTCAAGAGAAAACCAGACAGAATCTTTTGAATAAAATAAATTAAATGTGCTGCTTTTAGAAAAAACTGAGCTTTGAGCTGCCCATTTTGTCATTCTTTATGATTATTCTTTTATGTTTTTCTATTTCGGTTCCTATTGAGAGAAATGGGCCTGTGAATGCCCCGCTAGGAGTTCAAATCTTCGCTTAAATGGAGTTACTGCCATTCTCATGCACCAAGAGGCCCCAACTATCTGGAAATAGCATCCCTGAGGAGATCAGACAGGCGAGCTCCTTAACCTCCTCATTTCTACCTTGTTCTATCTCACTTTGTAAACCTTGTTTTGAAAAGTGCTATATGAATAAAGTTTATTATTATTTATTTTTATGACCTCTCTTGGTGCTGTTGTCTTTAGCAAACTGTCGGTAAACAACCAATTTGATTGGCTCAATCGAGTGGAGCCATTGCCATAATTTTCCGTGAAGATTATTACGTGTTCGCATAAAATTATCAGGAATTGGTCACTACACAGTGATTTGGCTAGCACTGTCACCTCACAGAAAAGAGGGGCCCGGGGTTCGATCCCTGATCCCGGGCGGTCCTTCTGTGTGGAGTTTGCACGCTCTCCCCGTGGCAGCGTGGGTTTAAAGTCCCACAGTCCAAAGACATGCAGTTCAGATTAATTGGAGACTCTAAATTGCCCGTAGGTATGAATGTGAGCGTGAATGGTTGTCTGTCTCTATATGTGCCCTGAGATAAACTGGCAACCTGTCCAGGGTGAACCCCGCCTTTGCCCAATATCAGCTCGGATTGGCTCCAGCCTCCCCCGACCCTAGATAGGATAAGCGGTTTGGATAATGGACTGGAATGTTCATGGGTCGGGATAGAACCGTCACTTGGTCCGAACTGCGGTCCCCCATTTTGTGATGCCCGGTATAGAGTACGTGCATGTATATGTTTTGAAGCTTTTTTGCCTGGGCTGAAAGATAACTCAGTCTGTCAGTCTTTGCAGATTCCAACAAGGATTGCATTACTTGGTTGCACTGACTATAAGCAAGTGTAACCTAAACTTCTAGCAACAAAACACTCCTGTTGAAACTTCAGTTGTGATACCAGAAAACATGGCAGGCTAAAGGAATATCATTGTGTTTTATCACCTCAATTAACTCCTTGTCAATGACTTATCGTATCTCAATCTTCCTGCTTTCCTTGACATGCAAGTCTAAAGGTATTGGAATAATGGCTGACATAGGTTAATAATGATAATCCACCAAAATGCATTTACTGTACAATGTAGTGTTGGCTCAGCAGACTTCTGTTTGTGTAAAGGACGCACTTTAAACACGAATGGCCCGAACACAATAATTTCTATCCTGGAACATTCTCTTTTTCAAAGAATCTCAGATGGTCTCTTCAAGGATGTTTGTTGAAAAGAGACCAATCAATAAGCAGGAAGAACTCCTTCGCCCATAACCAGAGAGCAGACTCCTCAGACTGGAGCTGTTGAAGAGCTGAACGAGACAGCGAGGCAGCGAGATAGAAAGCCCTTGTGTTTGCCATCTCTCCTTTATATCAATTCTGTTTTTTTTTTCTCTGCTGTCACTGCAGTCCTTAATTAATTCATAACTGTGTTTTCTTACCTTGGTCGTCACCGTGGCATTTGAAAACACAAGTCATGTTCCACACTGATTTATAAAGGACAGTTGGTCTATATCATTTCAACCCAAGCCTCAATATTGTTCTTTTTCAAAAGTCCAATGCTGGCTGGTAATAGACATGTTGATTTTTCCAGTGACAGTAAACTGTTTATTTAAGGTCTCAAGTATTTCTCTAAGAAGCCATGCCTGAAAAAGAGTCAATGAAGCTCTTTTCAAGCCAATAGCAGCAAACTTAACATCATCTTATGGTTGGCAACAGTTTCATCTTGAATATATTTACATTTATACTGGTGAACTCCAACTCACTTGCCTCTTCTGACAATGAAACTGTGCTGCAGTTTGGTGGATAGGACTATCAGCAGTAGGAAGAACGGTTTCTTTTTTCATGAGGCCCAGGATCCAGCCCTGGGGTTCACCATATCAAGTCATGTTCATCAATGACCTGCTCATGGAATCAGTTCGTATTAAATTAGTGACTTTTACTTTCAAAAACAATAATTCAAATAAAGTAAAAACACATTGGTACGTGAGATTTAGCATGATTTCAAAAGCCTAACTTCATATATACAGTGCTTATACATATATAGATTATGAATTGCATCCTGAACGGTTACAAACAGAGGAGGTTCCCTGGTATAACCCGCGAAAGCTTGAAAGGATATGGCGTTCCACCAATTTAGAAGAATCTCGATTAGTTTGGCAAGATAGTCTTAAAACATATAAGAAGGCCCTCTGTAATGCCAGAGCAGCCTATTACTCATCAATAGAGAAAAATAACCCCAGGTTTCTCTTCAACACTGTAGTTGACAGTCACAGCTCTGTTGAGCCGTGTATTCCTATAGACATCAGTAGTAGTGACTTCATGAACTTCTTCAATGATAAGGTTCTAACTATCAGAGACAAGATTTATAATATCTTGTCCTCAACCAGTACTGAGCTATTCTTGGAAACAGTTATAAACCGTGATGTATGTTTGGACGGAAAAATTGTCTTCACCAATTTCTGCTTCTAAACCTTCTACCTGTCTCTTAGACCCCGTCCCGACAAGGCTGCTTATAGAAGTTTTACCTTTGATTGGCACCTGTCTGCTGTCAATCTGTCTTTACTAACAGGCCATGTACCACAGTCTTTTAAAGTAACTGTAATTAAGCCTCTTCTCAAGAAGCCCGCTCTTGATCCAGAGGTGTTGGCTAACTATAGACCGATCTCTAAACTTCCCTTCCTCTCTAACATCCTTGAGAAAGTAGTCCCTAATCAGTTATGTGACTTCCTACATAATAGTTTAGAGGATTTTCAGTCAAGATTTAGAAACCACAGCACAGAGAAAGCACTGGTTTTCACCTATGTAACATTATAAAAAAAAAACAGACATCCTGTCTTAAAGCGATGCAGAACAATTTGTTCATGCATTTGTTACTTCTGGACTAGACTACTGCAATTCCTTATTACCCTTTTTCATCATGCCTACTACACTCATTACATGAACCATTTCTGTCATGTGCATTGAATGTGTTGTAACTCTGTTATTCTGTACACATGACATCTATTGTACTTCTGTCCATCCTGATAGAGGATCCTCATGGATCAATGTGTGAATGGGCAAATTGTCATGTAGTGTTAAAGTGCTTTAAGTGTTCAGAAGACTAGAAAAGCAAGTAAAAAATACAAGTACAGGTTCATTCACCATGCATTTACACTTGATTTGCTGTCTAATAATAGTTTGTTTCGGAGCTCTTAGTGACTTCAAAGAACATAAATATGCTGTCAGTCACTGGTTTCTGAATTCCCACTCGGGTACTGATGACGGCTGATGATGCAGGATGACGTCACCAATTCATGTTAACTCTTGTTGGTTGGTAAAAAAGAAATAAAAAAAGTAATTATGAACGAACCGGACCAAAGTAAACAAAAAAACAGGTGTGAAAGCACGCTAACATGTTCCACTGAGGACCGACACAGATGTTAAGCCCTCCAGTCTCACAGCAGAATGTGCCAGTGGTCAGGGTTTGAAAATGTCTTGTTGTTCCCCTACTGACTCCCTGAAAACTACTGTTCTTACATTCTCATTAGCCAAGTGCACGAAACAGACAGCCGAGTATAACAGTCTCATTGTTTGTCCACACGCCCAAAGACCTCGGGTTTTTTGTGTGCAAGTTGATTTTGTCACAAGGCTCTTCTACACAAAATTAGTTCACGATGACCCAGGTTTGTTTTTGTTCTTTTTGGTACCGATTCCCTGACACATGACAGGCCCTGAGCGCTAACAATTTTTTCCGCATGCCGTACGGTGTCCATTTGACAGTGTTCATTTCATACCAGCAAATTGACGACTGTTTTGTTATGTTCTGGTAGCCAAGACGTGGACCCACAAGCAGCACACAAAGATCAGGGTTAAAGTAGTAACCAAAAATGATTTAATAATGGTATACAAAGTCAACAGTGGACAGGGCTGGGTTGCGCAGCTTCAAACCTGGCTGGAATTGTGACTGGAAGTCTGGAAGGGAGCGCGGAGTGTGGGCGAGGATGTCGGAGAGGAAGCAGGACAGGTAACAGAAGTCAGGCGAGGAACAGGAAGCGAAGGCAGCTGGCAGGTAGGTGATCCGAAACACTGTGGCGACGAAACGATCTGGCGGTGGATGGCAGGAAGACCAGGGTTGATATACAGCAGAGGGTGTCTTGATGGATGATTGTTGACAGCTGCTCAGGAATCACCGCCCAGGAGAGGGAGGGGGAGATGGCCACGCCTCCTCACAGACAGACAGACCAGACTGACAGAGTAAAACACACAAGAGACAAAAGGACAGGGAAACAGAGGAAACGCAGGGAAAACTACTAGACTGCCTAGGTGATAATATGACACGTTTTTGATGTCTATATCTGTAGAATATGTCAGACATGAAACAAAAAGTAGATATAACACTTTCTGTATCGGTTTCAAAATAAAAGCCACTTACCGTCTTTCTGTGGACTGAATCTCTTCATTTGTTGACACAAGGCTTTTATTCTGAAATATTTGCAGGAGAATGCGGTGAAATGCCCAGCTCCAAAAATTAATAGAGCAATGTGAACATGCACCGGAAAGAAAGATCAAGAAATCACGAAAAGAGTAAATGTATGATATTTTCATGTACTACACTGTCAAATAGTTTTTTTGTTTTTTTTATCTATACTTACAATGTTAGTACGTGCCTCAATACTCTCCTCGAATACAAAGCTTGAAAAAATTCAGAGTTAACGCTGACAACTTGTACAGGTAATCAAAATCATGATTCATTAGCTGCTCTTGTTGTCGAAGTGAATGAGTGAATGGCTCCCACCTGAGTTCAAGATTATTTAGAAATAACCATTATTTCACATTTCTCTTGTTCCATTTATCATATTATTTAACAAAGAAGCCTTGCTGCTTTCCGATCTGCTCCAGTTGTGAGTGTAATTTAGTGTTGATGCTGTTTGATGTAAATGCAATCTTAACCATGAACTGCAATGACCATGGCTCATGCCTTTCAGTGTGTTTTCAGTTCATGAAAATTAATAGAAACATTTTACTTAGCTCCACCCTCTCGTGTCTCTTCTGGTTGCAAAATACAAGATGGCGGCGGACAAAATCTGAGATCACGATTGTCAAAAATAAAGATGCCAGCGGTCAAAATGCCAAACTCGAGGCTTCAAAAACCGATGGATGACGTCACGGTTTACTACGTCCACTTCTTATATACAGTCTATGGTACAATCACTAATAAATAAGGAGAGGGAGGGGGAGATGGCCACGCCTCCTCACGGACAGACAGACCAGACTGACAGAGTAAAACACACAAGAGGCAAAAGGACAGGGAAAACTACTAGACTGGCTAGGTGATATGACAGTAGTACCACCCCCTCAACGAGAGCCTCCAGGCGATTTTCCAGGGGCGCTTTATGAAAAATCACGGACCAGCTCAGCATCCAGGATGCGGGAACGAGGGACCTCTCCTCCGGACCGTATCCCTCCCAGTCCACCAGATACTGAAGGCCCCGGCCTCGCCGTCTAACATCCAGTAGTCGTCTGACCGTATATGCTGGCTGGTTGTCAATGAGCCGGGCGGGAGGAGGGGGATTGGAGGGGACTGGTGAGGACTGGTTTCAGCTGGGAGACATGAAGAGATGGGTGAATCCTGAGAGACCTGGGAAGGATGAGTCTGACAGTGGAGGGGTTAATGATCCTCTCAATCTCAAATGGTCCGATGAAACGTGGCACCAATTTTCGCAAATCAGTCTTCAAAGGAATGTCTCTTGAAGATAACCAAACTCTCTGACCTGGTGTGTAGTTGGGCGCCTGGGTTCGGTGCCGATCAGCAATCCTGCTGTTGCGCTCGGCTGTTCTTAACAGCGCTGCCCTGGTGTCCCTCCAAATCTTGCGACAGCGATGAAGATACTGATGGGACAGCCAACTCCTCCTCCTGTGCTGGGAACAGTGGAGGCTGATAGCCTAATGATCCTTCAAATGGAGAAACACCAGTGGCAGTGGAGGAGAGAGAGTTGTGTGCATACTCTATCCAACTAAGGTGAGCGTTCCAGGAAGTTGGATTTGAAGCGGCAACACAACGTATGGCGGACTCCAGATCCTGATTCGCTCTCAGTCTGTCCATTGGTTTGTGGGTGGAAACCAGACGACAGGCTGACAGTGGCTCCCAGAGCGTGGCAGAACGACTTCCAAACTTGTGATACGAACTGCGGGCCGCGGTCTGAAACAATGTCCAATGGAATGCCATGAAAGCGGAAGACATGATTGGTCAAGAGGACCGCAGTCTCACGAGCTGAAGGAAGCTTGGGAAGACCAATAAAATGGGCGGTCTTGGAAAACCGGTCCACAATGGTAAGTATGGTGGTCATACCCTCAGAAAGAGGCAGACCGGTGACAAAGTCCATGCCGATGTGAGACAAAGGGCGACCAGGCGTTGGTAAGGGGCGGAGCAGCCCTATAGGTGGTCGATGAGGTCTTACCCCGGGCACAAACAGAGCAGGAGAGGACAAATTCCTTCGTGTCACTACCCATGGTGGGCCACCAGAAGTGTCGTCTGAGGAGTGACAAAGTCCGACTAATTCCTGGATGACAAGCGAACCGAGAGGCATGTCCCCACTGCAGAACCTGAGAGCGGACTGACTCCGGAACAAACAGCCGATTTGGAGGTCCCGTGCCTGGATCTGGTTCCTCCTGTTGCGCCTCCCGAACCGCCGACTTAACCTCCCAGGTTAGAGCTCCCACCACCAACGATGCAGGCAGAATGGTGTCAGACCCACTCGGGGTCTCCTTTAGGGCAAACTGGCGAGACAGGGCATCAGGCTTGATGTTCTTTGAACCGGGACGGTAAGTGATGGTAAAGTTGAAGCAGCCAAACAATAATAATAATGCCCACCGGGCCTGATGGGAATTCAGCCGTTTAGCTGACTGGATGTAGGCAAGATTCTTGTGGTCCATCCACACGATGAAAGGGTCTCTGATCCCTCCAGCCAGTGTCTCCACTCCTCCAGAGCCAACTTCACCGCCAAAAGTTCCCGGTTACCCACATCATAGCTGCTTTCTGCAGGAGGCAAGGATGCAATTTCTGACTAGGTCCAGAGTGTTGAGAGAGAACAGCCCCAACCCCAATGTCTGAAGCATCAACCACAAACTACAGAGAAGAGTCAGGTTGCACCAGAATTGGTGCGGAAGTGAAGCGGTCCTTTAATAAGGTGAAAGCGTGATCAGCCTCAGGAGACCACCGGAAAGGAACAGCAGGAGAGGAGTTTGAGCAAGGGTGCTGCAATTCTACTGTAGTCCCGGATGAATCGGCGATAAAAGTTGGCGAACCCAAGGAACTGTTGTAAAAGCTTCCTGGAGGAAGGTTCGGGCCACTCTGCCACCCCTTTGATCTTTTCCGGGTCCGTCCTCACCTGCCCGCTCTCGATGATGTAGCCGAGAAATCCAACCGAGCCAACATGAAACTCACATTTCTCAGTCTTTACGAACAATTTGTTCTCCAACAGTCTTTGGAGTACTTGGCAGACATGAAGTTGATGTTCTGAGATATCATGGGAAAAAAATCAAAATGTCATCAAGGTATACGAAGACAAAGCGGTTCAAGAAATCTCTCAAAACATCGTTCACCAACGCTTGGAAAACTGCAGGTGCGTTGGTTAATTCGAAAGGCATTACCAGGTATTCGAAGTGGCCCAGTGGTGTATTGAAGGCCGTCTTCCATTCATCTCTCACAAATTCGTACCAGATGGTATGCGTTCCTTAGGTCCAGTTTGCTGAAGATGGTGGCTCCCTGTAGTGGCTCGAAGGCAGAACTGATTAACGGCAGAGGGTATTTATTGTTAACTGTGATGTTGTTTAAGCCCCGAAAATCTATACACGGGCGGAGAGTTTTATCCTTCTTGCTGACAAAAAAAAATAAAAAATCCTGCCCCTAAAGGCGAGGTGGATGATCTGATAATACCAGCAGCCAGTGAGTCATTAATATAAGTCTCCATTGTCTCTCTTTCTGGTCGTGACAAGTTATACAGGCGACTCGAGGGTACGGTGGTACCAGGTAGCAACTCAATAGCACAATCGTAAGGACGATGGGGTGGCAAAGAGAGAACCCTCTCTTTACTGAATACCTCACTGAGGTCATGATACTCCGCAGGCACAACTGACAGATTAGGAAGGGCCGACCTTGGGGAAGCGACACTGACCGCCATCGGAGGCAATGCGGACTGCAGGCAGGATGAATGACAGAAACTACTCCGTTCAATGATCTTACTTGTGGTCCAGTCAATGTGAGGGTTATGTCGCTTAAGCCACGGATGTCCGAGCACAAGAGGAGTTATAGGAGCGGAAAAAACATAACTGAATTAACTCACGGTGGTTACCAGACAAAATAAGGGACAGAGGTTCAGTACGGTGAGTGACAAGAGCTAGGGATTTGCCGTCTAATGCACAAACTCTAGAGGTTCAGTTCTGATGCCCGCCTGAGAAACCACCTTAGTCTACAAAAAACTCTGGTCAGCACCGGAGTCAATCAAAGCAAATAAAGGCAGCGCAAGCTGTCTTAGACAAAGTCTGGCTGGGACTTGAGTTCTGGCTCTGGGACTGCAGGGATCTTCTGATGTGCGCGCCAGGACCCCTACAGCTACTGGCAAGCCCTGTCTTTTTGGGCGGAGCGGACAGGCAGCAAGAAAATGTCCAATTTTACCACAGTAGATGCACTCACCCGCTCTGATCCTTCTGTCGTTCGGAGGGAGTGAGACTAGCGCGACCAACCTGCATGGGTTCCTCAGGCTGAACAGAAGCACAGGGGGAGGAGCCATGGGTATCGGGAATACCGGGGGAGAGTCTCGCGAAAGAAGACAGAGTGGCATGGACGCTCCCGGAAGTGTCGGACTTGTAGTGTCTTTCCCGAATGCGATTATCTAGCTTAATCAACATGTCCAGTGAGTCAGACTCATCACAAACAGCGAGTTCATCTTTAAGTTGCTCAGACAAACTATGTAGAAAAACTCCTCGTAACGCCTTGTCCTCCCATCCGGACTCCGCTGCCACAATCCGGAACTCTACCGAGTAATCTGCCACACTCCTTTGGTTCTGTCTCAGATTGAGCAAACTTTTAGCAGCATCTCCAGCACAAACAAGATGATCAAAAACTTCTCAGCTCATTCATGAAACGGTCATAGGTAACTAAACTAATCCCCCCCCTCCCAACAAAGCCTCAGCCCAGTCTAATGCTCTGCCTCTTAATAGTCCCGTAACATACGCTACTTTAGCTTCATCGGAAGCAAAGGAGACAGGTTGTCGGGAAAACACCAGTGAGCACTGGGGGAGGAATCCTCTGCACCTCCCCAGATCTCCAGCATAAGGTTCTGGTGGTGGAACATGTGATTACCTGAAGCGGAGAAGGCGGAGCGGGGGATGGAGCTAATTGGTTAGTGATGTCTCCACTAGATATAGTATAGATAGTCCTTGTAATAACTGATGGTGGTGTCCTAATAACTCTCCATGACTGGAAACTGCCTTTTTAACAGTATCTTTGTCTGCTGGGTCCATCTGTTTGGCCAGATCGGTCTGTTCTGCCAGATCGTTCTGTTATGTTCTGGTAGCCAAGACGTGGACCCAAAAGCAGCACACAAAGATCAGGGTTAAAGTAGTAACACAAAATGATTTAATAATGGTATACAAAGCCACTCAAGGAAGCAGGACAGGTAACAGGAGTCAGGCGAGGAACAGGAAGTGAAGGCAGCTGGCAGGTAGGTGATCCGAAACACTAGCGACAAAAAGATCTGGCAGTGAATGACAGGAAGACCAGGGTTGATATACAGCAGAGGGTGTCTTGATGGATGATTGTTGACAGCTGCTCAGGAATCACCGCCCAGGAGAGGGAGGGGGAGATGGCCACGCCTCCTCACGGACAGACAGACCAGACTGACAGAGTAAAACACACAAGAGACAAAAGGACAGGGAAATAGAGGAAACGCAGGGAAAACTACTAGACTGCCTAGGTGATAATATGACACGTTTTTGATGTCTATATCTGTAGAATATGTCACAGACTTGAAACAAAAAGTAGATATAACACTTTCTGTATCTGTTTCAAAATAAAAGCCACTTACCGTCTTTCTGTGGACTGAATCCCTTCATTTGTTGACACAAGGCTTTTATTCTGAAATATTTGCAGGAGAATGCGGTGGCTTGCCCGGCTCCAAAAATTAATAGAGCAATGTGAACATGCACCGGAAAGAAAGATCAAGAAATCACGAAAAGAGTAAATATATGATATTTTCATGTACTACACTGTCAAATAGTTTTTTTGTTTTTTTTATCTATACTTACAATGTTAGTATGTGACTCAATACTCTCCTCGAATACAAAGCTTGAAAAAATTCAGAGTTAACGCTGACAACTTGTACAGGTAATCAAAATCATGATTCATTAGCTGCTCTTGTTGTCGAAGTGAATGAGTGAATGGCTCCCACCTGAGTTCAAGATTATTTAGAAATAACCATTATTTCACATTTCTCTTGTTCCATTTATCATATTATTTAACAAAGAAGCCTTGCTGCTTTCTGATCTGCTCCAGTCGTGAGTGTAATTTAGTGTTGATGCTGTTTGATGTAAATGCAATCTTAACCATGAACTGCAATGACCATGGCTCATGCCTTTCAGTGTGTTTTCAGTTCATGAAAGTTAATAGAAACATTTTACTTAGCTCCACCCTCTCGTGTCTCTTCTAGTTGCAAAAAACAAGATGGCGGCGGACAAAATCTGAGATCACGATTGCCAAAAATAAAGATGCCAGCGGTCAAAATGCCAAACTCGAGGCTTCAAAAACCGATGGATGACGTCACGGTTTACTACGTCCACTTATATACAGTCTATGGTACAATCACTAATAAATAAAGGGATACTATGTGAAAAATATTTTTAGTGAAACATCCAATCAGCAATGTGGAATTTCTGTTGTGTTCCCTGCAAACACCAGGCAGGATGAGAAGACTCCTTTTTTGTATCTATATAAAACAATCTGCACCTAAATTTAATTCCTTTTCAGATTCTGGGTCAATATTTTGAGGAATTCACATACAGCATGTTCTTTTTTTCCCAACTGCGACAAAGCTTTCTGAATTTGATACACCTCTGATTGGCTTCTTTTCCATAGCAACGGCAGCAGAGGCTCATGGGCATAGTGTTAATGAGAGCCGTCTGCCATGCCAAACATGAATACAACATTCCTAAAAAAAAAAAAAAAGTTGAAATAATGAACACTGATGGCCATAACATAAAGCTATAGCATTCTGACATTCGTCTGGAGACTGGATTGATTTTCTACATTGAGGAACATATCAGTGTTAGAAAACTTGAATTTACCATTGGGGGAAACAATTCTAGAACACATGTCATGTCACCACTCTGCTGCTTTGAGTTTATCTTTTATTTCATTTCCTGCTCAGATATTTCCCCCATCCAGCTGGTAGCATGGCACACAATCACAGTAAGAGATTCAGGTGTATTACAAAAGACACAACCCTTCCCCAGCATTCAAATCTGAGAAGGACAGAAACAATGTAGCCAGAAAATCTCTTTTGATGGGTTTCTAACGTTTTTTCTTGGTGTTAGGAGGCATAAACACAACCGCACTTGAATTGAATAGAATGCAATTAAATTAAAGTGACAGATGAGAGCAGTTTAGTTCCAACAATCATGTTTTATTTATTTTTTTGTTGTTTTTTTGCTCAGCTTCCTGCTGTTCCTGCGTGGCTGACAAAGGGTGTTTGCAATGCAGCAACTGTGCGAAAACATGCATTCATTAGCAAACTACATGGAGCCTGTGATGATTCAATACCTAAATCAATAAATGCCTCATCTGTTCACCTACGCTCCGATTAACAGTATTGTTATGCGCGCACAGAGCACACCCTCCCACGTGAATTTGACTCAAAAGCAGCCGCATTAATTAATTGAAATGCTTTCAAGCGCACATAAACACACAAACACGAGAAAAACACTTGCTCTTCAAACATTTAAATTCACACATAGAGCAGGTGCGTGACAGCGGTGCAGTGTTAGTATCGCTTGGGGCTACACAGACTCAGACAGAGTTCCGGTGATTAGATGGAGCCAGGGGCAGTGAGACTAACAGGGCTGATGGCTGATCCCTGGCTTTAAACGGAGCCCTCTGAGAGGCGGGCGCAGTGTGGGGGTTATATTGTACACAAGGGGTAGCCATTTATGTATTCACACCGGCAAAAGAGCCCATGCCTTTCAAAACGGAGCCCTGTGACATTAAACAGGCACATTGGGTAATGGCTGGTCACATGCTCTGAAGAAATCACCTCTACTGGTGGGGCCATACAATCTAAATCGCCAATCATCAGTAGGGTCGGGCGACCGTTTCCATTTCATATCGTCCAATCGGGATTATTCGCGATCGCTGAGTAATGAGGCTCAACAGGTGGACCCGCCGCTCAGCCAGAAACATCTTATCTTTTTATAGCTGTACCAGTTATAGTTAGTTCTGATAGTAAGTTTAAATTAGACCGCCATCACCGTAAATATACTCTTGAAACGTGCACGGACTACGGATGTGTTGACAGCTCTACTTCTTTGTCCTTTCTGTGCTGAAGTTAGGACGAACTGGACGCTACAGGGACTCACAATCGCTTCTCTACAAGGTTGCAAGACACGACGGGGCGAAGCTGGCTGGTTAGCATGCTCATGTCAGTAGACATCTCTGCAACACGACACAGAGACGTCATTGACTCAACGTCAACGCTGAAACCTCTTCACATTCTGTTGATGATGTAAGTTCCTTAATTGACCGCCACAGTTGCCATATTATACATTATAACCATATATGGTAATTATTTTTATTTTTATCTCGTATTCCGTTGCGCAATGCGTTTGAGATCATGGCTGCCACACAGTTAGGAACACATCCTCTGATTGGTCGACAAGTCAGGAACACAGCTTCTGATTGGTCGACAGACTCAAACCAAGGCATCAGAAGTTGCTTGTGGATGGTTAAAAAGAATAATAGCTGTCTTCCACAAGGGAAAATTGATAACTAATTGCAGAATATATTCAGTGTTGGATTTATCACAATGGATGTATTTTGTTAAGTCTCCAAGAAGACACTGCAGTTCAAGGCTGGATTACATAGTCTCTGATTGGGATACGATCGCACCGAAGCCCACATCGAAATTGCAGTTGGCTTTTCTATACGACATACTTTGGTAAATAGGAAATGGACTTGTTCTTGTACAGCACCTTTCTAGTCTTCTAACCCCTCAAAGCACTTTAACACTACACGCCATTCACCCATTCTGACCCATTTACACTGTTGGCAGGGGCTACCATGCAAGGTGCCATCTGCCCATCAGGACTAAACTAATTCACCCTAACACCCATTCATACACTGATGGCACATCATGCCATCAGTGTCTTGCCCGAGGCAAGAGGCCTACAATAAGTAGTCTACATGTTCTGGTGTAGTTGTATTTCATCATCGGAAAGCAAATTGGTCCGTTTGAAAGAAGATGTGCAGCAGCAGAAGACTGTTGATGTGGCTGTGGAGGGCGGTAGAATGCTGGCTGTCCTTGTGTTCACCATAACTCTAAACATACCATACAAATGTGGGACATGCATTATGCTTTGTCGGACATTTCTGGCTTCAAGGACAGCCTTATTCTCAGACAACTAGTATCTTAGTAACAGGTCTAGTCTGAAAGTGGTTTGTACTGCAAATGCAAATGTTTCTTTTTCCCAAAACGGGTGCTGGAAAACAGGTGGGTGGTCTCATTATCGGAGTCGTACCCAAAGTTTACCCTGAGCTCAAAAAACAAAGATCAAACCGTGGCCTGTCACGGTTTTCTTTACTCGAACCATGAATTAAAAGATTTAAATGAGAGAGAAAAGAAGCAGGATGCTGATGGATAGAGGAGAGGAGGGATATGGAGGGATTAGCAGGAGGGAAGAGGCGACTTGGATCCAAACTAAAGGTCAGTGTGGATCAAACACTGATCCTCAACCCTCTGTGTACTGCTGCCAACTTGCCACATTGTGTGTGTGTGTGTGTGTGTGTGTGTGTGTGTGTGTGTGTGTGTGTGTGTGTGTGTGTGTGGTCTGCAGTCCTTTCTGGAAATCTGGAGTCCCTTCGCTTTGGCTTTAAACGGGATAGGTCAACTATTGCCACACACACACACACACACACATACTCATGTAACTGCAGTGTGTCGTGGCTCATTAGTAGCGGTAACACCACAAATCTCCCAGCCTCCTCACGCTCCCTCGGTCTCCTACATTATAAGCTTCTCTTCACATTAATTGGTCGTTTGAAGGCGGAACACCATTAGTCACAACAGGGATACGAAGAAAGCAGCGGCTTCATTACATTATATTTTTAAGCAGACAAAATTGGTTATTTATTTGTTTATATTTGAGGTGGTTTTTCGGAATAACACAAGCAAAAAAAAAAATATAATCTCAATTTACTCTGATGATTTAAGTGTGTTCTGGAAATGACTTGCTACTCCAGTCCCAGTGCATCAGGAGCGTGAGGTTGTTCACAATGCTTCCTGTTCACGCTGTGTCTCATTTTACCTTAAAAAAAACAGTGCAGAAATCAGCTGAGGTGAGCCACTGTCGCTGTTTAACAAGCCATATATAAGCCTTCAGTCGTGCCACTAGTCCAAGGTCAATCCTGATGAGTCATTTCACCTCCAAGTCCAGACTGTTGGGGGAAGTACAATTTGGTGTCTTCATTGGGCGCGAGGACTATGTCAAAGCCTCACACCAGCTACAATTGTGGATATTGAGTCCACATCTAATCCCCCAGCATTACCAGCACAAAGCGGTCCAGAAACCAGTTACAACTAAATCCACAACATGCCAACCAGTCTCGCTTTTAAAGAAGATTTTAAATGACCCCGGCATTATTATCCCTTGATTTTTGTCTCAGTAAGCTGCTGAAGCCCCGTCAAGTCTCCGCAATGACTCTTAAATAAAACACTAGATTCGATTAAGTCAGCGGTCCGATGTCAGACAGAATCTTCCTGAGGGCCGCACTCATCAAACACCCTTGTCTCCTCCCCCGAATAATAGTAACCAATAACTTTGGAGCTCTTGTAAAAACCCACAGCCTTTAAACCCATCATCATTCTTTTGCGCTTTGACTTGATTGCATCAGTACGTGTTTCGGGGTGATGCTGGATAAATTAAACACAAGTGACTCCAGTTCAGACAGACCGTATTTAGGTCTGTCGGCTTGTTATTTTTCCTCGCGGGGGGAGAGACGCTCTGTTCATTTATCTTTGTCAAAACGTATCTGTGGGGTTGCTGTCAGTGTATTTTGGTTCTCTGGGCCAGAGACTAGGTGGAAAAGCTGGGCTTTTGAAACTCCAAATCTAGCATGGAGACGGCGTAGAGCGCATTGATGCGATGATTTTAGGGCTGTCCTCAACCAAAGAAATTCTTAGTCGACTAAGCCTCATACCATTTTAAATCGACAGACCTGTAAAAGTGCAGATTCTCCACAAAGCACCGCTGTAAATCAATAGAGGGCCCATTAGGTGTTGTATGTAATCATATGGTTCATTTGATCTCAACAAGAAAAATAAGAAAAACAGACCAAAATAAAGCGATGTGTACTTTTACCCCTCAGCTCAAATGTTGATTTTTAAAATAATCAGATACTTTGATGTCAAAACCAGCAATTTCATTTCTACAAGAAATACACAAATAAATGATATGATTACTATCATTTATGGTAGAGTGGAAATGGGTGTTTTTCTTTGCCTGACACACAGAATTGTCAACTATTTACACTCTGTTTCCATCTTAAGACTGACGTAGCCTCCACTTGAATCAAATTCCATTGGGATTACCAGACACCAATGTCTCGACTGTGGGTCAGAGGATCGGCGGGTCGATCCATGTTTGTCCTTGGGCAAGACACTTAACCCCAAATTGCTCGGCGCAGTGTGTGAATGGGTGTGAATGGGTGAATGACATGTAGTGTTAAAGCATCGAGTGCACGGAATACTAGGAAAGCACTATACAAGTACAGTCCATTTACCATCCATTTACCATCCATGCATCTACCAGAATGTAAAATCAAAAAGTGATGTGTTGCCATGACAACATACTTTGTTCTGGTGTTTTAAGAGTGGTGCAGATCGAGTTTAAAAGAGGTAAGTAAAACTAAACAGTACCAGCCTATGATGTCGGACAATATTGAGAAGATACGGCGTGTATATAAAATTAATTTGTTAACGAAAGGGGTCATTTCACATTCAAAACTCTTTTTAAGCAGCCAAAACACGAAAGAGAAGGCATTGAGTTATCAATTCAGACATGTCGAGGCAATCCTACCATATATAGACTCGGCGTCTACTCTGGGCGGGTTTGTGTCAATGTTTTTTAGATTACTTGTCAAGGTTGAAGATTCACAATATATTGAAAAGAGGTGGCAGTTGAAGCTTAACATTATGGAAACAAATGAGGAAGTAGAGTAGAGAAGAGGGACCTCGATACGCCAACAAATACCACTTAAAAAGTAGCTGTTCAATGTCACAATGCCAGACGAATCAGTCGACTCGAACTCGGTGGAGTGGGTGGATTCAAAGGCCTGACCCAAGATTTTTTTTTTTTACATCCTCCAATATTTACTGAAAACCTGGTGTGTGCTAACCCACCGTTTAAGACTGGTATTTCTGTGGTGTTTTGGGTTGCTTGATGTATTCATTAATAAATGCTGTGACATTGGCTCATGCTATACAACTGTCGACATACAAATAAATCCTTAAACAAATTAAATTAAAGTTTGAATTGTGGTTTTTACTTCTGTCTGTACATATCTGTCAGTGATGCTGCTGTAAAGAGGCCTTCGTCCTTTATTTTTTGGGAGGGTTTGGTCACTTGGGTGAAGATCAAGCCAAAATCACTGGGGTTCCAGCCTTGAAGGTTTTCTCAAAAACCCAGGAACTTATAGGTTTTTAAAATACAAACCTTCAACTTTGTGACATTTCCCCTCAGTCTCTCTGACTGGATACAGCAGCCTTAATGATTTGGGCTTTTCAATTCAGATGTAGCAGATTTGTCAGCTGAACATTCAGTCCATGAACTCTACTCAAGGAAAGGGGTTTACAAAAATAGGTTTCATTATTAGTGAGGCTGTTTATGCCAAGTTCCTTCTCAAGTCATGCTCAACATTTGTTGAGTTTTGGTTTCAGAATGATGAAGACAGTAAGAACAATAAGATACACAATAGAATATAGGCTCTGCATATGATTTCTTCCTTGTCTAGTGTCATGTTTTTCTTAAATGATGTACAGATCTCAAGGCATTCTATTTTCTCAAATGGCTTATAACAGTGCATACAGTAGCAGTAAATGGGAAAGAGATCTTGAACTACCTGGAGGTATTGGCTGTTTACAATGTTGCTCCTGGCCCAGACTACCATTGAGCACTTTTACACTACACTCAGCTGATTGTTAATATAGCCTGTTTTCCTGTGTTTCCATGAGCTGTACAACTTTACCAACCACAGTTCCTATGATCTGAACAGAAAACCGCACGAGGCAAATTAGTGTGGTACTTGAGGTTTTGTTGTTTCCATCCATTCAAACTGTAGCCTTATATCAACTATTGGGTAGCGTACTATTCGGGGTTTGTGTTCAGTGGTTGCGTAAAAAAAACAAAAAACAGATGCAGCATATCGAAAAAACGTTTTGTTCGGGAAACAAAAATGAAGTGTGGTGCCCCTTTTTCTGATCGGGGCCTTAACCTCCCGCATCATGTTCATACCTCATGATCCTGCACCAAACATCAAGTCCCACGGTTACCATAGCAGCACGATGGTCCTGTTAAGTGTGTGTGTAAATGGACGGCCGAGCAGCATAGATGCCAGGTGACATTTAGCAGGCAACTTGGCAACAGTGGTAATTCCTCATCTGTAGCGCCGGGGGAAGCTCCTCAGAGATAATTGGTGGAGTGAGAGAGCGAGGCAATAACGGAACGTGTGGGGCTGAACAGGAGGCAAACGGAGAGACTGAAGCGGAGACGTGGGAAAAGGGTTGAGAAAACGGAGGGAGGGCAGAGGGGGACGACGACTTCTCATCTCTGTCTCCCATCTCGCCTCCTCTGTGACAAGAGCACTAATGAGCACACGCGCACTAACGCGGCGGACGGTATCGGGCCGTAAATGGACCGGAACCGGAGCCGTGTGAACTGCTCACGGGACATGCTACATGTTAGCAACCGAAATTATACACACGTTCTGTGTGCGTAACTGTAATCGGCGCTAACACCAAGGTCATTGCAACAGAGCTTTGGGAGTGACAGTAATAGCCTGGACACCCCCCGTCCCCCCAAGGGAAAGATGCAGATGGGTGCTGGGGTGGAGGGAGGTGGGGCTTTTTGGAACGTGATTTGATCAGCAGCAGCAGAGGCAGCAGGCATGGCAGAACTGGAGAGCAGAACTGACAAACACTGAGGAAAAACATGTTGTTTTTTTCTTTCAGACTAGGAGAAAGAAGACTTCCACACTTCACATTTAGGGGTTTTGTTTTACTACGTTTGGTCTTCTTGCGTCTCTCAACTTGAATTCACACAAAGTTAGCATCAGATAATGCCACGTATGCATATTTACGCGTAACATTTCAGAAAATAATTGTAATAGTAATCAACTGGGGAAGTCATGAAGCCATGAAGTCTTTCATGGCTGTTTTCTCTAAATTATTCTTTTTTCTCAGACTCTGATCCAGAAATCTCCACTTCAGTAGTTCTTACATCCACCAAACGTTCCACTTTCATTCCTCTCTGTATTCTTAAGGTTTTTATTGAGGGGTTTGTTCATATATCATGCATAGCATGATTTATACAACATTTAATCCTAAAATAAACAAGGCAGGTATGGATTTTTAAGCCTGGTGACAGCATTTTCTGATTTATCTGATTAAAAAAAGAGATATTCAAAGGTCCATCTGTAAAACCTTCGACTCTAGCATATCAACAAAATGAAACGAGAAGAATTTTTAACCTGGCTTTAATCAACGCTCAGATTTCTGTTCTGGGAATGTATGCAAATTAGTACATATAAATGACATGCCTCATTTCCATATTTAAACATATTTCAGTAAACTTGACACAAAAAAAGAATGGCCTGAATGTAAGTAATCAACTGGGGAAGTGTCACGGCGATATATATTAGTAATTAGTAATTGTAGCAACGCTGCTAGTTTTTATTCTCCTAATGAATATATAAATCATTTCCCCAGGATATTCTCACCGATTCCATCAACTGATGAGGCTACGTGAGATACGTGTTCATGATTAACTCCGTGTCAGCTCGGGTTTCAGTGTGCGCAAGTACGAGTGTGTCCACCAACGTCAAAGTGTGTGTGTGGTGTTTATCAGAGCTGACGTTAACAGACAGGCCTCCTGCTCTGAGATGAATGAGAGGGCAGATTGTGTTGAAGCTGATGAAGTGGCCTGATGCTCATTAGACGGCTGCTGATAGGCTGATGGATGCTTCACAATGTTAAGGCGGCACTCCCGTAATGATGAATGGAGCTCTGTTTTTTAAGGCAGCAGGTCTCTCTCTCTCTCTCTCTCTCTCTCTCTCTCTCTCTCTCTCTCTCTCTCTCTCTCGCTCTCTCTCTCTCTCTCTCTCTCTCTCTCTCTCTCTCTTTCTTTCTTTGCTTTCCCTCTTCCAGAGCAAACAAGAACCCTCAGTGTTTATTGAATTATTTGATTTAATAAAGAAAGGCTCATTAAAACAAAGTAGCACTGTGTGTGAGCGTGATTGATGATGCGTTCGTCAACAGCAGAGTACAACACAAGGCTGATTAATTGGCTGACGCTAATTAGGGGATACATTCTCAGCCAATCAGACGAGTTTACCATGCTTCACACCAATTAGTAACTCATAATCTGTGAAGAAGTGAGGGCTCGGTCACGGCCAGATGAACCAGTGCTGGTGGCTCCCTGCTGCCTGTAACAGTGAACATGGAGGCTTCTGGGGCCACTGGAGGTCCGGGGGCCCCGGGACTGTTGCCTGCTTTGCCAAATTCATAATCCACAACCCGTTCTCCTTCTCAGCTCGTCAACTTTGGTTTGGTCTGAAACTAAGAATTGTTAAATTGTTTATTTGTGCTTATTGTTGAATAAGTTATGAAATCTATTTAAGTTAGCAGTGGTGGAACGCAACTAAGCACGTTTACCCAATTGTACAATGTTGAAGTACTTGTACTTGAGTATTTCTATTTAATGCTACTTTGTACTTTCTACCCCACTACATTTGTCTGACAGCTTTAGCTATCTTTAAAGATTCAGATTAATCATATAAAATATAATCTTATTGTAATAAAGGAATAAAAAAAAGGGATGAACACATTATCAATCAATAATTACAATCCAATAATATAATATACTACATCTATCTGCATGAGTACTTTTACTTTTGGTTTAAATATATATTTAGATGATAATACTTTTGTACTTTTACTAGAGTGATATATTGAATGCATTGTACCAGAGTATTTTACACTGCAGTATTAGGAGAGTACAGATCTGAGTATTTCCTCCACCTCTTTATGTTAACATTATTGAAATGTGAAAAGGGTTTTCTCTCACTCACACACACAATTGTTTCGATACAGTTTATGTAGTGTAGTGTGTGCACTGTTTTTCTCTCTCTCTCTCTCTCTCGCTCTCATCTCTTTATCTGTATATTTCTCCCCACTGTGACTTTAAGAAGTGTTTTCACTGATAGTAAAAGTGATGAAGAGAAATTCAGCCAACTTCATATTGTAAATCATAATACATAGCCCCACTTCACACAGCCTATCCTTCCCTCACTACAAAAATATTGTTTTTTTTCCACCTGGATCTGTACACTCTTCCAACTGTGAGTCGCTTAGCACCGATGACCGTCAGACACTATTGCACATTCACACGTTATGTTTATTGGCGATCTCCACCAGCTCGTCTCGGGCCACGTTCTAAACATTAAGCATCGGCATATTGACCTGGCAAAGTTTAGACAAAGGTCTGCAAATAAAGGATGATGCACAAAGTCGTTGCACATCCGCTCTAAAAACGGATGTAGGATTACTTGAGTGCAAGTAAACGCACAGAATCTTACAAAAACGTATTTGCTCTAGCCTAAACCTAAACCCTAATTAGTGACTTATTCCTTTTGTAGGGTTTGTAGATGACAAATAACCTGTGAGTGAAAAAACACACATACAGAAGTAAAGAGAAGGAAGGACAATTCAACACAGATAATAATTCACTGAGTGAATCTCAGTCATTATTAGATTATCACTGTTATAGATGAGAGAGAGAGATGGAGCGGGAGAGAGAGAGAGAGACATAAGATCAGAGTGTGCTATTGATTTCCAACCGGCAAGAACAAACAGGCTTTGAAATGATGCTCTGATTAGGCCAGGCCGCATGATTAGTTCATCAATAACACAAATGAAAAACAATCTCTCTCTATCTGACGCTCTCCGTTATCATTCTTTAACGTTGGCCCCTCCGCCTGCCTCTGTGAAACGTCTCTCCGGCGGATAAATCAATAATGTCACCGACACAGCGGCTGGTCACTTTCCGAGGAGACAACATCTGAATGTCATGGCTCCGTACAGTCTCTGGTGTTTTCTTCCGTCCTCAGAACTTTGTCCTCTAGTTGATTAGAGCTACAGGACGGCTCTTTATCAAACAGGTTGCCGATTCACTGCCCTGAATGCAGCAGTAATTGCATAAACCTAAAACAGAGCACATATGAGGGAGAAGGGAAGACATTTTTACATTGCACTACGTGAATAAGATAACCTCTTGGTTGTGCCCAAACTTTCTCTGTCATCACTCATCCTAAATCTCAGAAGATATGATGTCAGAGTGTAGCGGCGCCTGTATTTTTGTTTGTTTTGTCTCTCGGTGTCATGGTGGAAAATGAATGATTTTGTCTGCGTCTCGGACTGCAGGTCACGTTGTGTTATTGCTCGATACAATTGCATACTCGTTCAGTTCTGACAACATAAACACAGAGAAAATATTTAAATGAGAAGAGCGTTATTGTCAATTAAGCCGTATCAACACACGGGAGGAGATTGAACCGAGGTTTTACAGGCCATCACCCTCCACCCCTTTCTTGTCTCCCTCGACAACGACAAACTGCCAACGTGAAAAACTCCTGCCGTCCTTCTTGATGTAAACTCTCCTATAGGTCGTCAGCGCAAGCAGCTTATCACGACTAATATATGTTTGTTTTTAGGCGCCGACCTCTTGTGACCACAGTCATTGTGACGGGAGCAAAGAAAGCCAGGCGACGTGGTGTAAGAAGTGACAAAGTGACAAAGTCCATGTGAGGAGGCGGCCGGGGGGACGAACGGGTCAAACAAACACCCAGGAGAGGGCTGTGTGAAACCAACACTCAACACATCGAGTCAGTTATATACATAACTTTATGAGTAACTATGTTAGTGCGTAACCACGTCGCGTACACAACCCAAGCCGTGATCTTTTCCTAAACCCTAACCACCTTAGTGACTTATTCCGTCATTTACTGTAGGTGTGAGGACATGTTGAACTTTTTTTGTTTTTGATTTCACTTGTTGGACCTCAACACTGGGGGTAGTTGCACACATCGCAACAAACACTAGATATGGATATGTTAATTATGTAGCAATATATTCATCCTACACACCCAGTAACAGCCAGAAGCTGAGCTCATGATAACCATTTTTACTAAAACTCAACTCAACTCCAACACTCCAACAGGCTCATTAAATGAGCCTGCAGCAAAAACACGCTATAAGTGCAGATGCATTATGAAAACTGAGACTCCACAGATTCCAACGGCGTAAGGCAAATCAATCTATGACCAAAACACACCGAACCGCCAGCCAAAGAAAAGGAAAGAAATCTCTTCATACAGTCAAAACTATAAATAATGTCTTACTTTTTGCTGTTTTGTTTAGTTTTTTTTAGCTGGAATTACTACCTTTCGTGACATGCAAATAAAATAAAATGAGTTCTACAGTTACCTGAGCACATGGTCAATTTGAAGATTCCGCCTTAACATGCCTCGACTAAAACAAGACTTTTCTTTTATCAGCATCAGTCGGTGCACAGGTACTGTTCACACGCTGTGATATGCTTTTGCCAGAGGTTTTGGGCTGCAACTGTCAATCATTCCAACGGGATATTCACTCTAAAAGTGTCGAGGTGGGAATTAAATCTTTGATTTATTCTGTGTTCCATCTTCATTTACATATACCCCAGTAGCATATATACTGATGCTTGCACATCTGCAGAAATCTCGCAATGTTTTGTTTCTTATAATATCAAGATTTTTTCAAATGGACCTTTTAGCTGCAGAGATATTCTCTTTTCAGTTTAAGGTAGTAATTTCCAGCAGGGGCCTGAGCCAGAGGCCCAGGGGTTGTCAGGGGTCAGGAGGTTTTTTGTGAACAGGGGGTCACTCTATCAGTGTGACTCTCGATCTTTTATACATTTCTTAATAGGTTTAGCAAAAGAGATATTTAGTTAATAAAACTTTTTCAATAAATATTGCTTAACTAGCTAAAGTGGACTGATCAGGGGGATCTATATTCTGGTTAAAAAGGCTATTAGTCTGGAAAAATAGACCCAATACAACTGAAACCAAGCATGTGTGCCAAGAATTTAAAAGCAATGATTTGAAGCCGCACCACCTCGAATGTTTGTGAGTTTTAAAAATGCAGGTCACCAGGGTGGGAGACAAATGCACTCTCAAAGCACAGAAATTGGATTTATAAGCTGCAGTGACATACAATAAGTAGTTTAAAAAGTAATACACTTTTTGTAACAATGACTAAGCGCTTTGAGTTAACCCAATAATAAAACTTTAGATAAAATAAGCTTTGTTGAAGCAGCACTTCTATAAAACTCCAATTTTGCTGAGAGCTTGACAAGAAAAGTAGTAAATACAAGCAAATATGGCTATGAGAGAGAAAAAAAGAAAAAGTAAAAGTTGGTCGGGGAAGCAGAGAGAGCAAACGAGAGGGAGGGGAGAAAGATGTTCAGCATACAAAAGCCATAAAAGGCCAGGGCAACCCTCGAAATAACATTATAGTGATTTTGCGTGAGGCAAAGATACTGCGAGAGGTGTAAGTGGCAGGTGCAGGCCGGTGTCCTGAAAACAAACAGGAAGTCAGTTATTTTGTCTTGGCTCGTGTACAAGAGTGGTACAATTTGAGCTGCAGCTGCAGTTGTGACACTCATACAGATACAGTTACCTTGCATTGCTCCATAACAGTATTTGGATCAAAAAGCATACTTCTTCGCTCAGTCATAGCTCAGATCGGAGAACACAAATATCTATATCTTTTTTTAGATTCAGTGGGACTTACATTTTCCAAATATATCCTGACAGCATTCTCATTTTGCATCGGTGCCAGACATTAGTGCCAGCTCAATTGAAGTTAATGGGGCGAGGATGGCAAGGCCCACTATAAACCATCATATTGGTGTTGTTTCACTTTTGACTGAGGAATGCCTCCACAAAATAAAATAAAAAACATAAAATGTAGCCCATAGGAGAAGGTCATGTTGACTAATTTCTTTGTTTGTTTGTTGTCCTTGTTATTGGTCTCCAAACTGATCATTGCTCTGTCCAGCATCTGTATGTAGCTCAACTCAAGATGGCTACATCGTGACACGCAACCAAACGGGACAGGTCTGACCTATTGACGCTTACCAGACAGCAATTATAACCAGATCAATGTATTATTGGTTCAGATTATAACTCGTTGGACTCAATGGAATCTGGACATCTAGCCTATATCCTGAGCTGGCATACACATAAATCATGACAGCGAATAAGCTCGAGAGGTTGTAACAGTTGCTATCACTCAGCAACACTGCAGCTCGCTTTACCCTTCCACAAGGAGTATTTCCTGCCAACGTTAACGGTTTTATCGTCAAAAGAATGGAGGGTAGATGTAATACTGGTCGATGTTAATTCAACGAAGTGCAAAGTTAGTTCATTGATGAACAAAGTAACAATAATGGTATAAAGACGTGTGGCGTTATAGAATATGGCAATTGGCAACACCTCCTGAAAATAAAGAGAGCTGAGTAACAGTAGCCCTGCTTACTATTGTTAAATATCATGAACAGTTTGATGGTATCTATGTCAACTGGGTTAGAATGTTGTTATCGCCTTTAGATAATATACTAGGAGACTCAGCATTTACTCTGGAATGGTACTAGAAATAGGTTACCTCACAATGGATTCATAGTCCTTAGCTCTTTACTTTTCAAAGAAGATTATAAATATGTATGTATATAGGCCATTCCTGAATAATTTTAGGATTATTAATTTTGATATGTTAGGTTGTTTTTTAATAAGTGTTAATATGAACTTCCTTCCTTTTGCACGACAAATGTATTTCTTAACATTACTGAGCTTCAGACTGCTCCATTTACACAGGAAACAAACTTTTCTATTTCCTTTTAATTGTACAGTTTTCTTGCAGCCAGCTATGAAATTGTTCTGGTCTGTGGCCCAGGGTTGGGATCCACTTAATTACCATACTCTTAAGAACTGCTTGAGTTGTGTAATTCGGTGGTGCTCAAACCCAATCCTATCAATAGAATAGCAAAGCCTTGAGTCTTTTTTCAATACAAACTTGGCAGTTTGGAAAACGGTTAAACTTTAATTTTTCATTTGAATTACAAACATGATAAAGTTCTTTGAAGGTTCTCTTTACAATACACAGATCATCTGACTAGCATCAAATGACTATTTCCTATGGAAAGAACTAGTAACGTAATGTCTCCCTGAGCAGAGAATGAAGTCTCTCTCTCCACATTTGTATTGGATCCGAGCTTCTCTGTGCTCTGTTTGCATAGCCGGTCCGGATGCAATAAAAAAAAAAAAGACTTAGCTCGTGATTGGATGAACCATCTGTCAATCAAACTCTTACCCAAGATCATTTGGAAAATAATTCAAACCTTTTTTTCCATCGAGAAAAGCCTGTTGTGCATCCTTTGTTTTTTCTTTTTCAACGTAGAGACACTCTCCAGCTCTAATATAACCGATGGTATTGCAGAACATACGCTAACCTCTTCAGAAGCCGCTGTTGTTGTTTAGAACAAACAGTCACCTCTTTGTGTCAACCTCGCACAGTACAATTTTATTTTATTTGCATAGCGCTATATCACAAATTTGCATTTCCATTTGAGAGAAATTATACAATATAATAATGAGAGTAGTAGCACTAATAATAGCAGAAATAATAGAAAGATTATGACTGCTAATAATAGCAGCAGCAGCTGATATAATAGAATGATCGTAAAATCAGTAATAGTAGCAGTAATAGTGATAGAAATGTGACTAATAATAATAAGCCTAGCAGTGGGTGTCAGGCAGGGCCACAGGAGCATAACTTGGGGCTGGTCCAAGGCAAACCTGAGCCAGCCTGAACTATAAGCGTTATCAAAGAGGAAAGTCTTAAACCTACTCTTAAATACCCCACTGGCAATCTCACGGCCCGGAGACACCGTCCTGACCCACTACGTCATTGGGAACCACTGGTGTGAATCCATCACAGTGAACATCTGTGTTAGATACGGTATTGATTAATACAGCGCAGACTTTAAAGTCTATACATCCCTCCATCCATTATCAGTAATCGTTTATCCTATTTTCAGGTGGACAGGTCGCCAGACTATCACAGGGCTGATACATAAAGCGAGACAACCATTCACGCTCACATCCACAACTACGGGCAATTTTAGAGTCATCAGTTAAACTAAGCTTTGGACTGAGGAGAGACGCCACCCTGACACAGGAGGGCAAACTCCACACAGAAGGGCCGCCCAGCCCGGGATCAGTCAGACGGTGATAGCCACTTCATTATAAACTTCAATTGTATTACCAAGCAACAATATTGTATCATCGCTAAAAGTGAAAGCACGTCTGATGTTCAGAATACTGGATCATATAATGTGGTTTGGGGGATGATAAACTAATCCTCCAGTTCTGCTACATATTGAAGTGTCCTTGAGCAAGAACTTCAAATTAGTCTTAACCATAGGCTGTATATAAGAAGTGGACATAGTTATTGTGAAGTCAACCATTGGTTTCTGGATGATGTTATGAAGCCGCGGTTTTGGGGATTTTGCCTTTGCCATCTTGGATTACGGCCGTCGCCATGTTGTTTTCGTAACTAATGAACGGAAGTGACAATATTTAGAATGCGTAGACATAGAGAGTGACATAGAGACTTTGTATACAGTTTTGTTAGCGGCAGTGACCTGTCAATCCCAGTAGCCCCCATACTCTGCTTTATGGTCTGTTTGACTCTAAATGGTCCATAATTCACGAAATGAACATCATGCTGTATTGAAGAAGACTTGAAACTAGAGATTAGGACCATAAACTGGAAGTTTCAAAAATCTGGTAATTGATGTTTATACTTATTATTGCCTGGAATGTAAAAAAAAAAACACTTAAAAACTCTAGAACTGCATTTAAATATGGTCAGCGAGAGTGGAGAGTATACATATTCGTAGTTAAAGAGGTAAAACCTGCAAAAATGCTATTGTGGTACTTTGAGATGAGTCACACACTAACACACACACACACACAAACTGGGATAACATTTACATACATTTAACAACAGACTCCATCAAAATGCAAGAGTCTCGCCCACATGTTCCCAACAGGAACACTTCACACACACACTCTCACTTTTCTCTCCATGTTCAACTTTCTCTCATATGCACAAAACACATACACACAAACACAACCTTGTACTTCTATCTTTGTGAGGACACTCATTGAGATAAAGCGTTCCCTAGCTCCTTACCATAACCTTAACCATCACAACCTGAAAGACCTTTAAATCGGTGGGGGGGGGGATATATTTTTAAATATTATAATATAGAGGTTGATTTTTTTCTGAGGTTTCGCGCCACAAATAAAAGCATCAACCTATCAAACACATATTCAAAACATACTCTATGCTGTACATTAACATGGAGTCTCTGTAGTCTGACCCATGACAGCAAATTGTATTACTCCTTTCAACCTTGACAAAGGCAGCGCAGACTAGATTAGCTCCTTCTGTTCTTAACCTTTCACAATAAAAGCCCTCGACATATACACTGCGTAACTGTTTACCAAAGGAAATTCAAAGTAGGTAGCCTGTACAACAGTTTACCTCAGCCAGACTGCCAAACAACTGCTCTGGGTCAATAGGATCCCGGAAGCTGGTCCTGCGCCTGCTCAAATCTATTCAAACCTTTTATTGATAAGTGTTGAAATTCTTTCAAATTCACATCTCTGCCGATGTGAATGTTTTGATGTGAAATATTTGCAGGCGTGTAATCGTGTCATTTATTTGTCACACCTCCCAGTTGTGTAAAGGCCTTTACTCTAACCCCATCCTGAAAGCTTCAAACCAAGTCCGAACCCTCAAACAGGGCTTTAAAGTCCCAAAGTCAGGACTGGCCAACCTCACTCTATATGTTTAAAACTCACATTGGTCCTCACTAAGAAAACTGTACAAGTACTCACACACACAGACAAACTCATCTTCACACACACTCCACATCCTCTCATCCGTCTCGAAACAACACAAACATCCATCATCTGCTCTCATTCCTCAATGCCTCTCCTTAACGATATCCATCCTACTCAAAACAAAACACAGCACTTCATACACCCTACTGTGTCTCTCCTCACACCCTACACCTTGTTTAAATAATAAAAAAAGATGTAATGCATGCGAGAACCGCCTCCTTGTGATCTAAACACTCCAACTCGCCTCTTCTCTTCCTCTCCCTTTCTCTTTTCTGTCCATGTTGCTCCTCCATTTCCCTCTCTGCCCTCACCCTTTTTTTTTGTTTTCCCTAGTTTGAATTCCTGTCTCATCTCCTATACATTCTTTTTTTTCTTTTTCTTTTCTTTATTCTCCTCACACCAATCAGCTCTCTTTATCTCTGTCTCTTCATAAAAAATATGATATGGTCAATTAAATCATGCAAAACCCCATGTAAGTGATGTAATAACTGGAGTTTAAAATGTGTCAATAGGATTTTTAAAATCACGAGTTCAATAAATGGCAGACATTAAACATGGAACCCAAGTCATAATCAGTGTTAAATAGATTTAATTTATTTTATGTTTATTTTCATTGCAGGACATTATCTAGGATTTTGTTATAGGCAGGTTTTACAAGACATTTGATACTTTTTAAGGGACACTATTACATTAAATTATTGCAAATTAAACTTCATCATGGGGGTTCTGTGCTTCTGTCTAATAGGTTCCTGAACATTTCTGCAATGCTCTGTCTGTGTGTTGTTGTTGGTGTGTCTGCAGAAGCATCGGCCCAAACATTTCATCACAGCTGGGTCATGCACAAATACATCAGATCGCTTCGTGTTTCGGTGGTTAAATTTGTGTTAAACTGTGTGGAAAATCTGAAATAGATCATTATGTACAATTGTAAAATTTCCATCCATCTTTTAATCCATTATCTCCCCAGCAAAGTTTTCCAGCTCTACCTGAAGAACCCCGAGGCGTTCCCTCGTCAGACAGGATATATATATATATATATATATATTCCTTCCAGTGTGTTCAGGGTCTACTCCGCCCCGAAGTAAACCCTTAACACACTGGAGGGAATATATATATCCTCTTACCAATATGACGTGCTCTGAAAACCTCTTACGGGAGGCGTCCAGGAGGCATCCTGATCAGGTGCCCAAACTTTCAGTACGGTCATAAGCTCAAGTTACGTCAATACCAGAGACTGTATAGAAGACGTCATCGTGATGTCACCCATCGGTTTGTGGACTGCCGTTTTGAATCCTCGAGTTTGCCGATTTCGCCGTTGCCATCTTGGATTAAGGCCCTCGCCTTCTTTTTCTTTCAGCCAAATAACAGAAGTTACCATATTTGGAATGCGGAGGAGTGACTTAGAGACGCTATTTACAGCTCTGGTAACGGCAGCAACCTGTCAATCACAATAAGCCTGCCTTAAAGCAAACTCCTCGTTATGGTTTATTTTACCCTAAACTGGATCATAATTTACTAAATGAACATCATGCTGTATTGAAGAAGACTTGAAACTAGAGATTGAGACATAAACTCATGTTTACAATGTTTACTGACGGAATAAATCAAGAGAGAAGTACAGTCATTTTCTATAGACTTCTATACAACCAGATTTCTTTTTGCAACCAGAAGACCCCTGCTGGTCACTTTGGCTTCACTCAGCAGAAACGGACCCCTATTCTGCTACGTCATTTGACTTGGTTTAGGAAGGGGCACAACAAACACACTGAGCTAGTTGACAACATGGAATCCTGTAAATCACTACTCTCTACTACTGAAAATAAAATAGATAACAGAATAGAGGGTACCTTTTTGTAAAACATTTATTCAGAGAAGGTACATTACAACAAGGTAGCAAGTATGAAGGGGTATTTTTGGACCTCTGTGATGTTGCAGGGACCTTCTTAACAGTTTTAGAGGACTGCTTTCCCGAATGACCAACTGTGGGGAAAATGCTTTTATGGATGCATGAGATTTTTTTTCGGCTCCAGTGCCACCTTGTTAAACTTAGCAGCAGGAAGCGTCCCATGGTGCTGCCCTTCATCCCCCTCAGCTCACGCACACACAAACTCTTCTGTACTTAAAGAAAGTTTTGGAGCCCGGATGAATGTGTGGAGACGTGGAAGCTCTTTGAACATCCTGTTAATGTCCTCTCTCTCCCTGTGTCGGCATTGCGTCCAGTGTGTTATTGGTGTTCAGTAAGAGGTTTCTTTCCAGTGTGATGGAAACATATGAGGCCTGTGAGCATGGCTGTAATGTTCACCGCCGAGATGAACAGACGGCACGCACCACATGAGGTCTCCAGATTACTTTTCTCTGCACTTGCTAAAATGAATTTATTTGCGCTGTACTGTTATTACATTGCAGCACATGAGCACATGATAGTACGCGTGCCAGTACGATGATATGGCATTCAGGGGGCCTTCCCACCCAACCCGTTTGGTTCCATTAAAACTAACTCTTGTCATTCAAAACCAGCTTGAACTGGGGGGGGGGGTCTTGGTGTGCTTCTAAGCGGACTCTGGTGCGGTTCCTTTGTGATGTGAAAGCAAACGATCCAACCATAGATTTTTATGAAGGCAGATATGGGATTTGAGCTTTCAAAAGCTCACTTACTAATGAAATCTGTGGAGTAATTGATCTGTGTAAGGCCATGTAGGCTCTGTAACATTATTCATGCAAATCAACATATGACCCGGCGGGTATTTTCCCTTAATATGAGCTGAAAAGCTGTTAAAACTGACGTGCTTTTATCCGACTAGGTGTACTCCGTAAGTTCATTACCTCCATTAAAAAGTGTGTGTGACAGCAATTCCACAGTAATATGCTCCCCAACGTTCGCACCAGTCATCTAAAAGCACACAAAGGGGCTTTTGTAGTCCTGACTCTACCTGGTAGTCATTATTCATTACTCGTGGTTGACTTGCAGTCTATTAATACTAATAATTATCATTATCCGTTATCGCCTCATGAGCTCTTTGTGACAACAAAGAATATCAATCTACACATCAGAGGTATTAAAGTGCTGCATCAACTTCTTTCACCTGAATTTGACTTCCACACGTCACCCCAACTACTCGTGTGAAAGCTATATTTTATTCACTATATTTCTCTTCTCAGCACATGCATTGGCTTTTACTGTCATCTGACAACTATATGTCTCTAAATGTCTATTTTCGTTGCCTTCATTTTACTTTTACATCTTTGTAAACTGATTTTGAAGTTATTTGAAGATATGTTTTTCATATTGTTGCTGCAATTTGCCAAAAAAGTAAAGTAATTGTATTTAATTATTATTTTAATGTATGTAAGCTGACTATTATGTTTATTTAGACACTGTAAATGGGTTTTTCACAGCTCTTGTCATGAATAAAATGCATTCATGCAACATATCCTCACACAATGGTTTGAATGATTTTTACGAAAAGTTACTCCTTATTTTCTTGCATTTTCCTACCTAAAATAAACTTTCATCATCACAGGAAACAACGTAGGTAGGTTTAGGCAACAAACTACTCAGTTAGGTTTCGGAAAAAGATCGTCGTTTGTGTTAAAATAATGTTGTTACCGAAGTACGGAAGTGACGTGACAAATGAATCAACGATGACTTCTTGTTTCACGCGAAGATCGAACAGCGGCCTCCTGGCCAGATCCTCGTTTGTTGGACCTAACCACCTCCAGTCCCTCCAGAACTGTGTGGGTGTTTGCGATCTCTATACTTTGTAGTTCATGATTACGTGGATAACACACAAAATCATTTAATGGTATACAAATTACGGGGCAATATTTTTCATTGGTAGAGCTAAGAATGCTAGTTGAGACTAGCCTGATTCATGTCAAATGGAACGTGTTTAAGTGTTTTTAAAAAAAAGATTTCTTCTAAATCAGCACACAGCAGGAAATATAAAATATGATGAGGGATAAATCTTCAACAGCCACGGTCTACTGTGCCGCTTGCAGCTGAAATGTGAATTGCATTTTAAAAGACATTTTGAAGAACGTGCAGCACACAGATGTATGATGGCAGATTTTCAGCATGAATACCTTTAGGGCTTCGCATCACATGTGTAAGAAGATGTAAGTCTGTGCAGCACATTCATTGAAATCTACTTACTCATGGACAGCTATATAATAGGTGAGTGGGATGGAAATTAGGTATGCGCAAAGGCTTTGTAGAAGTCAGAGCGTACTGCAGGAATAAAAATGTCAGTGCGACAATGGCTTAACAATGTACCTGCATTTTATAGAGTTATTATATAAGATGGGAGTGTCAGGGAAATAAGTGACAGCTGAGGAAAGACGGAGAACTGGTTCTTCTGAGGAGAGAGCAATTAGAGAAAGTAAAGGGGAGGTGCACTATAGCTCAGCAGGGTGAAGGTCTTCCTTCAGTAGATTAGTTTTCAGTCTCTGTTGAAAGACAATGTATAGCCGTGAGCTTACCCCAATGGAAAGGTCAAGTTACACCTCATAAGAGCTGAGAGAAAAGAATCTACTTTTGTCAGATTGTTGGAGGAGCACAGCAGTGACGTGAAGTTGAAACAGAGTATGAGTGGCTCGTCGTACTGTGGAGGCGTACGGGTGTAGAGTTGAACCACAGGTTACAAAACGCATATCTTTTGCCACGTTTAAGCCGAGCGTCCACACTACTCTGGAGCTTTGAAACCACCGAAAAAACGGAGGCATTTGAAAACGCTTACCGACGCCGTGTTTGTCTGACAACTCCGGGGTTGTGTGGACGGGCAGAAACAGACACCTTTGGAAACGATAACGTGGACTACTACTTAACAGGGTCTCATCAGTCACGATGTGTGTGTGAAAAATAACAACAGCCTTGATTATCGATCGGACACCAGTGGGTTCATTCAACATGGATAACAGATTACAGGTGTTGCCGACCTTGTTGTCTATACTAGCAGATGTTGTGAGGAAACTGTAAACGAACAAACTGTAAACAAACAAAAGCATAAATGCTCTCCAGTACAACAGGGACTTCAGCCACCAGCAGAGCTACGAGTGAGAACAGACAACAACGAAAGCGAGAGGGAACGAGTGAGAGATGTGTGTTGACCACGTATCAGTGTGGATGTAGCCTCAGAGACTAAGAATGAGGATTTGGAACACTTGCTCCAGGTTTAGGACACACTCATGATCTTGGGGTCTTTATTTGCCCAAAGATCAAAAATATACATTTTTCAATCAAAGGAGCAAAGGGTCTCAAAGACCGGACACAATGTCAGACACAAAAACTAAATGGATGCACTGATGCCACAAAGACAGTGAGCAGAAGGGTGAATGCTGGCTGGTGAGCAGTAGCAGGGAGAGGAATGACAGGATAGGCTAGTACAGCATTGTATAGAGAGTAGGGGATTCATAATAGCACCGCGATAATGAATCTGATTAAACACTGATTCAAAGAACCTTACATAGAAACCTCGAGAGAAGACAAAATTGATTTTAATTCATAAGCAGATATTGCACAGAATTTGCATTGAATTAATACTGAACCTATTGCTGCCACATCTTTTCATCTTTTCATCTCGTTTAGGACTATGACTTGACCAAAAATCTGCTTTTCAAACACACTCACGTGAACAGGCTGGGCTGAGCTCATTAGGCCGGCCTTTAACTACAAAAGCCTCATCGTTCTTTAGATCTTGGTACGTTCCACTATGACTACAGAGACCACATCTAAGCATCTTCTGCAAAGGCCTGGCTCATGCAGATGCACGATGTTCAGCGTAGCCGGCACCTTTTTTCCCTCCCCATTCTACCCGTTTCATCCTGTCATCTGTCACTTGACTCATGGCTACAGTAAAAGGAGTGCAGGATGTGAGAACTGGGAAATTGAAAAGATTTTAAAGGGAAAAAAAGAACCACAGCCTGCAGGTGTGAAACCCTTCTATAGCTGCAACCGGGCTTCTGCTCTGTGATCAATGTTTTCTTGTTGACTGTTTCAGGCACACATTTGTTCCACCACCACGTTACAAACTGGAGCCCTTACAGGGTCGAGAGATACGGATAATCCACTCGGAGAACAGATATTTAGGGAAATAGCGCCAGGTGCTTCTTAAAACCTGATCCATCGGCGACCGCACAGCCCGAGGCAACGTTACATCTTCCACAAAGAGATGTGTAGGACGGTTCAGGGAAGGAAAATCGATGCTTCCAACATACTGCATCGTCGGACTGCAAGATCTATACGGAGAAGAAAAGAAGAAAAAAAAAGATTGCTTCCAATACAACGCCGAGGCAACATTACACCGTGCAATAGCCAGAGGAGAAAAAAATAGACACATAAAGGGGAGCCGGACGATGTCACGGCCATGAAAACATTCATTAAAGTCCGGTCCTTTCACAGCGAGAGGGTGAGGACGCCGGGTCACTGCTGTCATCATTCATCCTATATGGAGAAATAAAGAGGGAGCGGGAGAGGGGAAAATAAAGATGGAGGAAGCGAGAGATGGAGGAAGGAGGGAGAGAAGGAGAAGGCGATCATTGATGAGGGCCGATGAGTTCTACGATGAGGAGAGCAGTGATGGAGTAGATTTAGACTAGATAATTAGAGTTGGATGGATGGTTGAGAGGGAGGATGAAGGGAAGATGAGAGGGCCATATGGTAGGAAGGAAGCTGTGTGACTTTCAAAAAAAAGAAAATTACAAGAGTAGCTTTAATCGGAATTACAAGGGCTTGGCGCAAGAACAGATGGACTTTCTCTGTGAGGAGTTCATAGAGGGATGGAGGGGTGGAGGGTTATTACAAATTACTTGGTCATAACTAAAATGATGTTATGATGGAGAGGTAAAAAACAAATAGTGATTATGGGTGTGCCATATCATATTGTTCACGCTAATAGCCGTATGGTTTTTAACATGATGAATATCATCACAATGGCAATATTTAGATCAAATGGTATTACGCAGATCAACAACAAGCATGCCTGAAAGCAAATTTGCCATCGGCTCCATTTCTGTGGAACAGCAGTGCTGTTAGGCCCGGCCGTCCGAGGCTACAGCCTCAAATTATTTTCTGAACAGCGAATATAAGCGACTTGCTGCTCAGAGTAATACCTGTTTGTGGCTCCTCCAGTAGGGTCTGCCTCCCACCTCTCTCACCGTGCAGACGCAGGCAGGAGCAAGTTATTTTGTTGTAATGTAAGCTTATGTGAAGCTCCAAAGAATAAAAAAAATGTAATGTGTGAATGTGCAATAGTCTTAGTAACTTGTCAAAATAAATGCAGGTCTGTGTTTGTGTGCTGACAAGTTACAACAGGAAGAGGAGAGGTTAAATGGCCGAGTGATAGAGAATAGAGAATAAATGAATACACACAGTGGAGGTTAAAAGAAGATTCAAGGGAAACTTTTTTGAAATTGCCAACTGTTTAGTTGTTCACTTTAGATTTGTGTTTGATTTTATTGTGCTATTTATATTTTTCACAAACATCTGAGTCTCACTCTGAGTTGCTGTTGTTTACAAACTAAAGAACTGAGAGATTTTTGTTAATTTTGACTGAATATTTTAAGGCAAATTGTTATTGAATATAACATAAAAATAACTAAACTAAAACATGTACTTGCAATTGTATCTTCTCGAAATAAAATTGGTTTTGTTTCAATATTTTGTAATGCCGTCAAGATTGCTGTTATTTAGGGCCATTGGCTGTGTTAGACTATTAGAGTGCAGACAAATGGAGCGATGGAGGGGCACCATATAATCAGTTAAATAACGGCTGGATACCGTGAGGGAGACAACGTTGGTTGGATGGAAAAAGTGGGGTGGCCCAGATTGTATAAATGGAAGCGGGTATCAAAATAATGTTAAAAAACGTAAAAACAAAAATATAAATAACAATACTAAACGTACAGAAATTAATAAGTGAATTGTTGGTGTGATTGTGGAACTTTGATCAATGTATAGAAACTAAACCGATGATTGCTTACCAGTTACCATGATGGAGATGAGAAAGAAAACAACTATAATTGTCAGAAAGAAAAAGAAGAGAAGTAAAAAAAAAACAATGAAGGGCGTGTTGGTGGCCATTTGTCATCGTTTAGTAACCGTACCAACTACTGATTACCACGACGGAGAGGAGAACAGGAAGAAAGTGATTCTGAGGTGAAAAAAAAAAAAAGTGATTCAAAAGGGATGGCTGCACAGGATGTATGGAGGAATAGGGTGTCACGGACATATGAGTCCTCATAAATTAACCAATCATCATTTCAGTCCTGAAATTATGATCGTGATATAGGGGGAACATGGAAGAAAGATGAAGATGAGCATAATAAGCATATAGGGACGTCGGCATATCCAAATTTAAATTACCGTGATGGAGATGAGAAAGATAGACAGTAATTGTCAGATGTAAAACGTAGAACAGTCCAATAAGATAACTGGAAGGATCTAAAGGGGGTGTCACGGTTGTCGTGGATTGCCAAATAGTAGAAGTAAGGTAATGAAGAAAAATTCAATCTCATAAATGAAAAACTTTTGGAGGGATGGACAGGCGGCTGGATGGATGGGATGCCATGGATGATTTAGTGCCTCGTTAATAACTGAAGAAAAGAACAACAAGGGGTTGTCAAGTACAAAAGTAACGTAGTCCAAAAAAAAACAATAAAATAAACAACTCCTCGGACTACTGTGTCATTGTATAACTGGAAGAATGAAGAGAAACCATAATGGAGGGAAAGAAAGGAAGTGATTAAAAGAAAAAGGAAAAAAATGCAATTGATGGAGCCAAATTAGAACAAACACAGATGCTCACGCTCACACACACACACACACACACACACACACACGCACACAAACACACACACACACACACACACACACACACACACACACACACAAACACACACAAACACGCACACACACACACACACGCACACAAACACGCACACACACACGCGCGCGCGCACACACGCATTGGAGGAGGAGGGCAGGCGAGCTGATAGATGCTGATGTTACCACGGTTACCAACGAAGCATTTATTCCTGCATGAATAATGTATACGCTCAACCGTCAACCCGTTCCTCTCCTTCCTTTCATTCTTGCCTTCGCTCTCCAGCCGCCGCTGCCGCCGCCGCCCATCCAAGCGTATCGCTCCGCCCGCCTTCTCATCTCCAAGCGCAAATAGGAACAAATTGAAGCTCTAGGGAGTGTGTGCATGAGTGCGTGTGTCCGGAGAGATGTAAACCAAGGTGTGCGGGTATGTATGTGTGTGTGTGTGTGTGTGTGTGTGTGTGTGTGTGTGAGTCAGCGTTTAACCGTCCGTGTGTGTTTAACGGAAGAAAAGTAACAAATTGGCTTGGCTCGTCTGTGCGGACCCCTTGAAGCGTTCGTACCTCACAGAAATATAGCAGATGTTATATGTTATACGGACACACTCTGGTAGTTTAACAAAGTGTGGTTTCATATTTGAAGTCAATGAACCAAATAACTCTTCACTGTTTTGACTCTTAGCTGAAGCACATTGGTCTTGAAATAAAACAGTGACTATGAGGAGCTGAAATCTCCGCTTTGATATTCAGACAACGATCCTAAAAAGCATTGCTGGATCACCAAGAGGGGTCTACTGGGCACCGGTCCAGTGGCTTCAAAGGGTCAGTTGTGCCCCATGGAATATCTCAATCATGGTTTGATCCCAAAGCGACGTTGGGAACTTTTTGGCTGATTGTTGCACGGCCAGGCTCCGACCGGCGAGCTGGCAATTCTGACAAATGCCAGATGGGCCGGCCCACCTAGTGGGCTGCGAGGCCTCCACCAGCAATGAGAGGAAAAACACCGTGGCCAACTGGATGTTGGAACAGCCCGTGTGGTTGGGGGTTTACACGGGTCCCAAAATCGCCAATAGGCCACCTGTCCAGTAGGTGCAGTGGTACTGACCGTCGTCACCCCACCCCCACCCACACCCACAACCACACCCGTTTCAGGAGCATCCGTTTATGTATTGTCGGAGGGCAAGCTGGAAAAAAAACGGTCCCATATTCGGTCTGGATGAAAATTGCAACATTTATGAAAATTGCAACATTTAAATTCCCAGGCCACACATTATATCTTCAACTTTTGAGTGTGGTATTCATGGAAACCTTCACACAATGCTACAACAGAAAACACAATGGCAACAAAGGAGCTGCTGACTAACGGAAAAGACTCAAATTGCTTCTCTCTGGTGGGTATGGAAACAAAGTAATAAATCCTGGCTGTTGCTAATGTTATTAGAATATAAAGTGCAGTCACTTCTTGTTAACTAAATGCCAAAACAAGTCTCTCAACATCAGAACATATAATCTATGTATTTATTTTTTGCTCACATTGTAACGCAGCGGCGCGGCCGTGTCATCGAACCAGCGATCCCGGATACAAAGACCGCCCACAGCGCTGACCAGCTGCACGTCAGTGAGGATGTGCAGCTTCCTTCTGCGCCCGGTCGTCCTGCTGTGTCCTCGAGCAAACGCCAGGACACGGGTGTCCGTCCTCCCCCTTCCGCCTGCAGCCACCAGACGGGAGGGGATTTTGATCTGCCGCTCCCCCCTGCAGGGACCAACCAGGCGCCCGAACACCTGACTTCCTGTCTCTGGCTTTGAAGAGACACCATGTCAAAAGAGAACACACACACACACACACACACACACACACACACACAGGGCTTGTGCAGGGCTCAACTGCAGCGGGGATGTGTGCAGAAGGGAAAGGTGAAATACGGTCAAAGCTTTAGTGTTCACAGATTGAATGCAGGCAAAACTTTAGCAGGCACCAATAATCCCAATGATAATTTGCTCCTCCTGATCTGTTGCCATGGATTTTTCCCCCATGTAATATGAAGGGTGAATTATATCGTTGCAGTAGAATGGAAATAGGTCTTTATGGGTCTCATAATTAGGTGATTTCCTGCAATTTCCCTAATATAATTCCCTAAATAATAACACTGCCTTTTAAATTCAAAACTCTCATTTTACAGCCAGGCTACTCTACTCTGGTTGCTGATTTTTGCTGATATAAAACAGTCCTCTGGATGAGGAGAAGCTCAAGTCTTATTTAATTGTGTTCATTCCGGTCGATGGTGTTTATAGTTCCGTATGTGTTCGTACATGTGTGCATGTACAGTATTGACGTGGATGACCACCGGGCGGACTGAAGAACTGGGAAGAAAATAGTCTAATTGTTCGTTTTTGGGTATCAGCATAGAATCAATGTACATGTACTTCTTCTTTACACAGTACTAGTGGTGCCTCATCTAAGATGTAAAAAGAGTAACTACTCCAACTACAGTATATGTGCGTATGTCGATAGACTGAAGAACCCCCTGTTCTATACTTTTAGTATATTCTACTCTAATGCAGAAAGACTTGGTGTGATGCCAGTTGCCTGAGTGCTGTATGGGTTCAAGACAAAGGACGCCTGGGACAGATAGTAGAATAGCTTTGATTTTATTTCACCTAATCATGGTTTTTGTTGTTCTAAGGCTGAAGATGTATAAACAACTCTCCTGCAATTGCAATTGCTTGTACCTTCGTTTTTTTTGGACTTAGAAACCATTACTTTTTCTCCACATTGCAGTTTTGGCCTTTTGGACACATTTGGTGGAGATGGGATTCGAAGCATCTGTTAAAGTTTGGCATGCAGGGTGGATGCTTCATGCTGGCCACAAATATACTGCTGTCAGGGAACAATTACTGCAAAATTGCACTCCTATCTAGAGTCATGTAAAGAGGAACGGTGGCCCAATCCACTTTTCACAAGATAAAAAAACTGCCTGTATTGAACCAGTGGAACAACTATGGGAAAGGAACAGAGCTGATGTTTTCATCCGTTTGAGTCAGAAGAGCCATGTTTTGTTGCCCGAGGTGAGGCAATGTGTTATACCTCGGTCAACCATGATTACATCGACACGCCTGGTTTGCTATCAAAGTCTGGTGTGGTATCTTTAGATTGTTATATTCCGAAGGCGAAACTGTTTGTTACAGATCCAGAGTGTGGTAAATATAAGGCATGGGGTCTCCAACATCGCCTTGTCATCTGGTAGGGAATTTTCGTGTCCACCACGACAAAGGGTCCTAATGGTCTTTCCACTGGCATTTTCCACAGACCAAAATTTCAGGATGAATGTTAAGATGGAACACTGAGTTTGCAGAGTATGTGACTTTGATGCATCCCACCAGTCAGCTTTCTTATAACCATGAAGGTCCTATATCCCAAACAGGAAAGCAGCATTAATTGATGTGTTGTTGTTGTTGTTTTTGCCATCTCCATCCAGTATTAGCAAACAGTTGCTTGGTATTGTAGTATATTTTGCTCTGTAATGCATGAAGATAGCATATGTGAAGGGGCCTGTGACTTTGGAATGTCGGATCCATTGATGTTGTTACACATGGGATACTCGTTAGGTACCCCTGCTGGGGAATGCTCCTTGACCTGGAGGATGGAGGAGTAGCTGTGCCTATGTCCGAAACATGTCTTTCATTGGGGGCCCTGTTTATGACGTCATTATATACTCAAGTCTGGGGCGTAAACAACATCCATATATAAGTGATCGGGAGAGCTCCGACGGTTAGAGTTCTGTTCGACTTTGGGACTCTCCGGGTTGTCATGACGCCCGTCTTGACATATGTTGCTTGTTTGTAATAAACTTCATTATACCAGCAAGAACAGTGTCCGCGGAGATTCCTTCATCATCACTCCAACATCACTGTCGCTTGAAATATACAACAGTATCCATTTGGAGTTATCTTTCCAGTGTCGGGTTATACAGTTGGAGCTGGTATGAAAACAGATACCTGCTGCTGGACACAGAGTGCTGAGATTGAACTAAAACAGGCTGTAAATGGTAGATTGTAAAATGCTCTGTAAAGCTGAAGGGAACTGCAGATTGCATGATCATTTTTTATGGGTTCGTCACCATAAGTGAACCGTTGTACATTTGACATAGTTATTTGATCCATTGTTGATCAGCTCATGTGTTAGTGCAGCTTGAGCCAAGTATTTTTGATCCCTAGTATTAATGGGATTCCAATGATACTTATTTGCAGATCGAAAAACACATATGACTTATTTTTGTTCCAGCCACAGAGGTCCCTTTTTAATAAAGCACCGAGAGACAAAACCAGCCGTTCCGTCTTAACGAGTATGAGAACTACTCATTTGCAAAGTTCTCACCACTAATCTACAGAGTAGACAAATATACAAATCCCCCAGAACTTGGTACAAACTGTATCGTATATTAAACTCCAGGCAAGCCGAGTCCTTTCTCTCTCCTGGGGTCGACGGCTGAAACGGGTCTCGGCCCCCTTCTTCATTGGCTGGAGAAGAGTGTTTTAATGAGCTCGCATCCCAGAGGAAGACGGGGATAAATGCACACAGTATGAGGCGAGAAAACTTTTAATAACCTGCGCTGCTGGGTTGTTTTAAGAACAGCTGTGTGTGTGTGTGTGTGTGTGTGTGTGTGTGTGTGTGTGTGTGTGTGTGTGTGTGTGTGTGTGTGTGTGTGTGTGTGTGTGTGTGTGTGACAGATGTAAAGTTTGAGTTTTTAGGCGAGTGGAGCGCCATTCCTCGCCTGAAAAAGAGCACGTGTGCTCCCCGGGGGTTGTTCATCTACACGGTGAACAGGTGGCTTCGTCCATCCTCTCATTTCGTCACCTCTTACTGGTCAGCAGTGGGAGCGGGGATGAATTGCGGGTAAAACTCCTCAGATCAATTTTAAAATATGCGCACCTCAAGAGGCCTCCGAAAGAGAGAAGGACGGGAAATTGAGAGGAGATTGGAGGAGGAGGAGGAGGAGGAGGGCGGAGGGGAGGTGGACAGAGGCGGGGCAGAGTGATTGAAGAAGAGGAAGAAGCTCGGGGAACAGAGAGAGGGAATCAAGTGTGCAGATGGCGGAACAGTTGTTGTCAAACTCTGAGAAAATGGCAAGATGTGGTTAACAAGACGAGCCTCTCCTTCTCTGCCTCCCCACCACCCCCCCCCCCCACACCCCCCCACCCTCACCTCCTTACCGTCCTCTTCATCTCTCCCTTGAAGATCCCCCATCTCTCCCTCTCTCTCTTTAATATCATTGCGAGGACCGTCTTGGCGATCCCTATTGGGACATCGTGGCTTGTGAGGACATTTTTGGGACGATCTAATGGATCTTTTGAGTGCACTTCAGATCGATCACTGTCTAATGTGAAGTTCTAACATATTTTTATGAGAAAATGATAGTTTTACAAAACTATTAGCACAAAGCAAATGTTCACCTCATGTTACTCACGCACATATTTGTGTCTATCACTTGCTCTGGACGAGCGGGAAAGATGAGAGGCTCAACTCCACGACGACACCAACACCGATTCTTCAACCATGGCCAGAATAACCACTATTTCTTCTATGAGCATGTTGCAGGTTGAAAAACCAAACGCGGTTGTGTCTCAGTTCGTAACGTCGTCCGGAGGCGCTCAAACAATTTCACCAAGCTGTATTCACTGCGTCTAGCAATTGAGTTGCAATAAACCGGATCAAACGGATGCCGAAATAACTACTTATTGATGCCAAATTTGTAAAAAGTCCTAAATCACGCTTTGTCAGGTCTGTCCGCAAGACAACCAGCAACAGACTTTTAAAAGTTTTGTTTTCTGAATGGAGTTCAGATCCATTTTCTCTTAGGAGGAGAATCTCAACACTGAAAGGCTTTTGCGACACAGCGTCTCTAAAAATTCCCCCGATGAATACAAATTGCTCGAGCTGAACATAAACTTGCACAATTCCTTCAATAGGTCTTTTGCACATTGTGAAAAAGTCTGCTTTGTGTTTGGTGTGAAGGGGAAACACGCACCATGGACGTCATGCACACCCACTCACGCTGCTAATGTCTTTGTATGCAGCTAGTCTCAAAATACATACCTCATTGTACCGGAGGCAATGTACTGCAACCTCGCGGGTGTTTTTGCAGCTCACATTCAAATATGTCACTCAAATCCATGTGTACCCATGATCCTGTAGTTACAATGGTCAATTAATTCAGTTCCAGTTATTATGCATTTACTGGAATACGCTTCCCCTTCCTAACCAACTACATTATCACTATCACTACTATCATTATTGGCGAAGCCGTCACACACCCACACGCTGTAGCGACTGTCTACAACCCAACCAACCCCCACCTCCGTGCCCCGTGCATTTCAGCCACAACTCTGCATTTGTATTGTGCAGTGGAAAGAGCACCACACTTCCTCGATGCGGTCTTTCAGCACTTTCTTTGCAAGGCACACGGCAGCAGCAATTACAGAGAAACAAAGCACTCACACGTCTCTTCCTGTGTAACACTGTGCCTTTTGGAATGGCATGAACAGAGGCACTAAACGCGCCACGCCGGCCATCAAGGTCTGAACAGAACACTCTGAAAAGAAAGAGGAAAAAGGAGAGCTGTGCAGGGCATACAGAACAATTATAAGACAGGACGATTGTGTGCGAGCGTGTAAATTCTAACCGGAAACATGTTCATAATGTCCCGTTCACAATTTAGCACAACTACATCGCAGCACATTAATACCAATGAAAAGTGAAAAAATGGTAGCCGACCGGCCTCCTCGCACAAGGTCGCATCATTTGACATATTCAGACATCGTCAAGGTTACAGTAGCCGGGTTGTGCTAATCAGGGAAGCGGATATGATACGGTTGCTGCATTACCGGGGAGTTAACGCACACGAAGACACCGTCGGTGTGAGGGGTGTGTGTCGCTCTGTGTGTAACTGTGTGTAAACCCACACAGCAGCGCCGTATAGTGGCATTTTCATCCAGACCCCCCCCCGCTCCCCCCCCCCACCCGTGATGAAGCCTTCCCACCTTTGTACCTCCAATTATTCCTTCTAGCATGTCTGTGACTGCACACGTCTAGAAACGCAGCGTCATCAAATCACAGCCAAACGAGTGATGCACGTGATGCATATCCAGTCCTTTACATCTGTTTCATAACTTCCACACTTGACTCACTGCAGCTCTGGAACGTTTTCACAGAACACCACATACATACATTTTAAGTGAACGTACGTTGGAAGTTTATTTTGGGAATAGACTGTATGCATGTAAACAAGCTGAAATTATTTGACAACATGCACATGCATATCATTTATCAGAATTAGTGAAGTACTTTAGAGCGGGAACATTTCACTTATTTTGATATGGCTGTATTTGTGTGTTCATATCGTGAACAAATTCTTCTTTTTTTTCACATTCCGAACACCACCTGCCGGCACGTCGAGCCGCACGGCCAGAGGCAGGAAATGACACGCGTCGTATGGTGATGTGTCTCGGACTGCAGGGTAAAGATGCGTTCCGATACACGTCCGATAGCCGGAGGGGACACGGAGGGAAATGTAAAAAGAGAGAAGTGAACATGAACTATTTATCTTGCAGAGCAACAGATTGAATTACTCAATAAAGTCTATAAGAATAAAGTCTGGAAGACTAAAATCCAAATGGTAAGTGGACCTGTACTTGTACAGCGCTTTTCTAGCCTTCCGACCACTCAAAGCTCTTTAACACTACATGACATCATTCACCCATTCACACACTGATGGGAGGGGCTAAGGTGCCACCTGCCCATCAGTACTAGCTACCATTCACACACTGTAGGCTCAGCTACAGGGGCAATTTGGGGTTAAGTGTCTTGCTCAAGGACACATCGACATGGGCTAGCGGAGCCGGGGATTGAACCGCCGATCCTCTGATTGAAGGACGACCCTGCTCACCATTAAGAGGACAACCGTCGTTGTTAATTCAAAGTTGTTGCATATGAGTGTAGTTTGTAGGTTCCTTTTAAAAAAGTATTAATAAATTCTGAATTAAGGCTCCAAGGATGGACTGTTTTTGTTGTACAGACTGTACAATAAAGTCGAGTTTTTTAATACAGCATCTGTTTTGTGTTATTCATTTAACAGTTTTGAAGAAGGTGCTTTTATTCTGGAAGTCTTCTGGGGTTTATTTTTGTTTGACTCCATTCTAATGTGTGTTGCTCATTGTCCCTTAGAGGGATCCCCACCACCCCCGACTGCCAAGATGCCATAACATTTAAAAGAAAATCTCAAATTTGAAATTATTTAGTATCTCCATGGATACCCACACTCAAATAAACATTTTGCCAGGAGCCTCCCCGAGCTGCTCTGACTGCCAGGAGCCGCCTTTAAAATTCCTTCTTTTTTTTTTTGCTCACCGTGTACGCCAGTGAATCATTTCTCATTTGAGTCATCAGGACCTTATCTGCAGTTTGGAAGCTGGTAATCGTGTTTCATGCTAATTTGGATCTGATTGGATGAACAGAGATGCTTCTAATTTGCCCGTTATTCCACATTTTGTGGAGCTGTCATCTTAGGTGAGAAGTCTGTGTGCTGAGGGGGCTCACATACGCAAACATATTGACGAAGACGCGCTCACACAGAGGAAGCCTTTTTGTGTTGTTTTTTTGTCTTAGATCATTACACCCCCTGATAGTACAAAAAGCGATGACAGCTCCACAGCCTGAGTATTTTTAGTCTGGTTTTGTAGCATAAAGCGCTGCGGTTAAAGCCACAGCTCCCCCTCCAGCGAGCACCGTCACCACTGTTCTGCAAAGTGCTTCCATCCAGCAGTGATGACCAATATTACTCCGCCCTTGCCGCTGTGCTGCTCGCGGGCCATGACGTCCGGCTGACGGAGGTTCGCTCCTTTCTCGTTGCCTCGGAAACTTTGCTCATTCCTCGCATTAAAAAAAGGTTGATATTTCTGTGTAACTCTCGGCTCCTGAGAGGATCCAAACGTCACGGAGGGGGGCCGGTGGCTTGGAGAGGAGGTCGTACGCCACTGGGAGCTGTGGGTCCAATGAAGAGTTGGTGTTTGTTAAAGACATGTCTGATGAAGACTGTGAAAAGCTCCAAAGACATTTGTTCTAATGTCGATTTTTTTTTTTTTTTTAATTTGTTTGTCATGAATACTTTAACACAGAACATTATGCGCTGAAAAAAATTACAACAACGACCTGGCCAAACAGGCAGCAACAGAAGGCGATTATTTTTAAGCATCATACATCCATTTCTTTAGTTCTTTCCTTCACAATAAAACCCTTGACATTTAATATTCGCAGGCGAGTAATTTAAATTCTGATGTTGGGGAAAAAAACAATAAGGTGTAGGGTGTATGAACTGCTGTGTTTTGTTTTGAGTAGGATGGATATTGCAAGGAGAGGAAATGAGGAATGAGAGCAGATGATGGATGTTTGTGTTGTTTCAAGAAGGATGAGAGGATGTGGAGTGTAAATAGAGTGAGTGAAGCTGTGTGTGTGTGTGTGTGTGTGTGTGTGTGTGTGTGTGTGTGTGTGTGTGTGTGTGTGGTTATTTTAGAGAGGACTGATTTGAGTTTGTCAGAGTGAGGATATTTTCGGAAAGTGATGACATTTTGTCCGGTCCGGCCCTGACTTTGGGACAGACTTCGGGTAAAGGTCTTTGCACACACCGGGAGCGTGACAAACAAACAAAAATGCAAAAAATACTACTAATTTGTGACAGTTTCAACACTTTTTCATTAAAAGGTTTGAACAGATTCGTGCAGGCGGAGGACCAACTACTAGGATCCTATTGACCCGGAGCAGTGAGCCTCTGAGGTAAACCGTCTACCAGAGGGAACTCAAAGTAGGTTGGGCTGTACAACAGTGTACATGTCTAGGGATTTTATTGTGAAAGGTAACAACGGAAGGAGTGGATCTGGTCTGCGTTGCCTTTGTCAAAGTTGAAAGGAGTAATGTTTGCTCCCTTGTTTCAGACTACGGAGCCTCTGTGTTGTTTTACAGATATAGGTGCACTTCAACTTGCTACACACAACGTGATTGGTTAATGCCTTCATCTCATCTGTGGCGCTAAAGCTCCGAATAATTGACGTCGTCCCTCTGAAGACAGCAGGAAACAGGCGTTGATAAATCCGCTGCATCTGAAAGGCTAAAGTGTAGCACCGTTTACCTTCATTTAAAAGGGCCTGAGAATGACACCAGGCTGCTGCAGTATATAAATAATATGACCATACAGACCTCGGCCACATCAGACCGGTCGGTTATTACTGGATACTCATCATAGCCCATTTTCCAGCTATGACCCTGCAGCACATACATGAACCAAGATATGAAAAGGCTATACTATCACATCCTGACCAGTTCTAATTAAAGACAACCGCTTAATACACTGTATCCCAAGAGCAACTTACTGGAGGGGCAACATATTCTGGCAAAGACGCTCGATGAGCCAACTAAACAACTGGTCGGTAAGTGAATTCATATTGTCCCTTCTCAGGGCAGATAATAAACAGTGCTACACAATAAAATAAATGTAAATTACAAATTTGAAAAAAAAACTGAATAAAGACTAGTCTACACCCTACTGTATAATATCCCATACTTTATATGTTCATGCTTCAATCCCCATGTGACCATGTACATCAACGGCAGCCTAACACACAACAGTAACAACATGTCTCCAACATGCTATCCCATGTCTCCATCCACCAGCTCCACTGTGTCATTTTCATTAAAGTCAGCCAGCCTGAACCACAGCAGTCTGATGTACCTGTGGTAGGTTAAGGAAGTGTGTGTATGTGTGTGTGTGTGTGTGTGTGTGTGTGTGTGTGTGTGTGTGTGTGTGTGTGTGTGTGTGTGTGTGTGTGTGTGTGTGTGTGTATGTGTGTGTGTGTGTGTGTGTGTGTGTGTGTGTATGTGTGTGTGTGTGTGTGTGTGTGTGAAGTCGCTCCTGGAGGCAGGCTCTGACTGAAGCTGCTGTAGTGCCTACAGACATACCGGTTGAACACACTCACTGACAGGTACCAGGCTCTAAGTGTGTGTGTGTGTGTGTGTGTGTGTGTGTGTGTGTGTGTTTAAAACATATATTTTGTGTCTCATTTGGGAAGTCATGGTTGTCAATCAATCCCTTCCCTTTTCCAGTCACATCGTGATTCCCCGGCAGGTGTGCGTTCAGCATGGAAATGTTATTTTTTTCTGGCCGAGCGATACACTTTTTCCCCACGGTGTGTTGTGTTTGAGGACAGTTTGTTCTCCGTGTGTGTCTGTGTGTGTGTGTGTGTGTGTGTGTGTGTGTGTGTGTGTGTGTGTGTGTGTGTGTGAGACAGAGAAAAAGAGAGAGAGAGAGAGAGAGAGAGAGAGAGAGAGAGTGTGTGGAAAAACAGAACAGAAACGCTAACATCTACGCCAACACGGGCTAAACTTTTCACCATGGAACGTACATTTTGAAAACATGGCGTTCAATCTCATTTTGATGGACTGAATGTCCCACTGGTCGATGCAATGTAGCTGATACTGTACTAACATCGCTGAATAGATTGGATTCTGCTCAAGAATTGGTGGTAATATGTTTTTATTCATGGTGATTTATATGTATACAGCGATAAGAATACAAGAATACGACGGCGACCTCTGTGGCCGTGGAAATTATGATTGATGAGTAAAGGAGGAAGTCCACTGACGTGGTAAAACGAGTATGTATATTAATATCTAAATGTACATACAGTCTGGGTTGGATGGCTTGCACACGGGACACAGCTGCCCGTGTGAAACCAAGAGTCATGGTTACTTCTCCCTACTTGTGTTACAGAACTTATGACCTTAACTGATGCAAAGTTGAGTAAGTTACGGAACTTATTTGAAACTGAGTCTCTCGCTTTCTTAGTCCAATTTAGCCCTTTATGTTTGTTGTCTCATTTGTTCCAATGCTAAAGCTCTCACAATAACCTCTCATCACCTACATATATTTTATATTGATCGGTTATCCTCCTCATCAACTGATCCTTTGTACACTGATCTAAAAACACTTCTGACAGAGCTTCAATGAAGTTATCCACCTCGCCATGACGCACAGACAACCGATGCACAAACAACAAAAAGCCCCCGGAAACCAAAATAATATAAAGTAGTGACCTCATCAGTGCACAAACAAAGTATATGAGCAACCTCGTAAGTTTAGCATCCCCTCTAACTGCCTATCCAGATCTATCTGGAGCCCTAGTCTTCATGGGCTACTGACGGAGGGTATTTATGCACTTTTATTATTTATGCATTTTATTAACACTGCCAACATTACAGACGTGCTCCCGAGTCAACTGCTCACAACCACTTTCACCCCACACTATGTTCATCAGCAAACGAATCCCTAATGGGAAACACAATGTTCCTACAGGGGAGTCAGCTCAACATGCTGCAAAGAGCTCAAAACCTCCCTTCCCTTGTCCCGTGACCCCCCCGACAGCACTACATATAAATACAAAATATGAGAAAAACAATTCCTCAATCCCTATGCGAGCTTCCACAACGAGCGAGCGGCAAAAAAAGGAATCCTAGGACCTGACGTCACCACACAGGGAACCCACTACTATTACGTCACCCCCCAGCCGGCATCTAGGGAAGGCGAGAACAAAGCACTCCACATCACAAGACAAAAATCGCAATGAAGTCTTACCAAAAAAAATAAAAGTCTCAAATTGGACGAGCCCCCAATTTGTTCTGGTCCGGCTCTAAAACAATAGAAAATGATGGAAGAACACTCAAGGGATTAACTAAACACAGACTTTTATTCAACAAAGATTGAAATAATTCACTAAATGTAACAAAAATGGGAGTTCAAATAGAGGATGCTGGCAGGCAAACATACTGCCAGTTCAACTCAGGTAATGTTAAAATAAATCAAAGAGCAATTCAACACATCCAACATAGACCAAGGTGTGCCAGGGGAGAAGAAGCCCACCCTGCCCCAGGATGGCTGGAAGCAGTAGCCAGCTGCCTCCAAGTTCTTGATGGCTTCACGCTCCAACCAACCAGGAATCAGGGACAGTGAAAGACAGACACAGCAGCACAGTACACACAAGGCCTGGCAGAGGCCCTGGGGCCCATCACAACCCAAACCTCAGTCTTTTCCCTGAACCGAACCAAGTAGTTTTCTTCAAAGTTGTTTTGCTGCATGTGAAGTTTGGCCCGTCGATAACCTCTGGTGACGTCCATTCAATCAGCTGATAACATTAAACATGTCTGGAACAGGATGGATTATGACCTTTGAGTTAAGTAAAGGCTTCTACTGTGTAATATCAGTGCAGGAAAGGCTGAGTCTGTTACACTGACAGTAAGTTGAGCTTCAGCAAAGAACAGTGATTACGTTGAGAGGAGAAACTACAGACGGCAGAGAGCGAGTATGACGAGTATGTATCGGCGGAAAGTTAAGCACCGAAGCAGATCAGAAATCACAGTTTCAGCACCTGGACAAATATCGATGGGAATGATGTGTCTTGTTTTTGGCGGCAGGCAGATGGCCGTCAGTGCTCGGATGTGACAGCAGATTCTACTTCTACAGAGGATCATCTTCACTACGGAAGCCAGACAGCTGCTGCAGACTGGAAGCTGTCACATATCACCTTACGTCCACTCAAGATAAGTCACCTTACACCGGAGTGTAAACTTGATGTTTTACCTTCTGATTTTGGATCTCGGTTTTCAGTTATTTCTGAGCTTTTTTCCCAAATGTGTTGTGATGCTTTGTGGGTGTATTGGCAAATCTTGAAAAAAAAAATAATAATATATATATATATATATATATATGTGTGTATATATATATATATATATATATATATGTGTATATATATATATATATATATATATATATACATATATATGTATACATATATACGTAAACGTATATATATATGTATATGTATATGTATACGTATATATATATAAATATATATATATACGTATACCAGAATTTCTGAATTTGCAGCTAAAATGTAATTACAATTGAAGTGAATCTTATGTGTTTTTTTTTAGTACCCTCTAGGTTTTAGAAAACATCAAATACACGCATTTAGTTAAAGTTGTGGGCTGTAGTTTTTATTGACACAGTTACTTGCTTTACAAAAACCCAACGGTGTGTCGGACCATCCTAGAGGGGCTTGTTTGAAGCCGTACTGCCAATAATAACGGACGTGTTTTTAACCGAATTTGGAGCAAGGTGATAAATGATAAATGTCTCTCTGCGATTTGGTTTTGTTTTTCATTTCATTTGGTTCATGTGTTTCAATGTGACTTATTCTCACCTGCCATGTGGGTCCTAACAGCTGGTGGCAGTTTCCACTTCGGTATGTTTGCCTGTCTACAACTTTCTGCCATGCAAGGGTTCAAAATCAGTGCGCAGCAGCAGTTTAACCTTCCTGCAGATAAGAACGGTGTCGTCTGCAAACTCTCAGTCCAGAGGAGAGTTCAGACGGGAGAGGAGGAGAACGTCAGCCGTCGGTCTGCAGTCTGTCAAACCTCACTCACTCTGAGTGTTAGTGTGTGTGTGTAGGCATGTAAATAAAGGTTCATATTCCTCTTTGTGTATGGATGCAGCGTCTGCTGGTGTGCAGGTAAGTGTTTGTGTGTGACATCAGTGACCTCATATCTCAATATCAAAGACTCCAGCCGTCTCACACTGAGCTGCATCAGCATTCCACAGCCCTGACAGCCCGTGTGTGTGTGTGTGTGTGTGTGTGTGTGTGTGTGTGTGTGTGTGTGTGTGTGTGTGTGTGTGTGTGTATCGATCTGACGGTTTGTCTTGTCCTTTGGAGGTCCTTTTCCAGAGTCAGTTACGACACCTTAAATTGCAACAAACACAAAGGATATGTGTCTTCATCTACCTTTTTTAACAAACTTAACTTTTTTCTATTTGAAATATTAACAAATCTGAGTAGAAACAGTAGAAATTAGAAAAAAATGGAAAAGCTTTGACGTTTGCCTGAGGTGGAAGAGTTGGTGTATTGGCAACAAATCAAATGTGACCTCATCCATCCTCATTTCCTGTCCCCCTTTCACTGTCCACTGTGAAATACACAAAAGAAATGCATCGGGAAATTGGACATCAGTTAGATAGATGATGATAATATAAGAAAAGAAGAAGAATCAGGACACTGGCAAATTCTTGACAAATCTCACCTTATTTCTCCTTGTTCTGTTGTTTCATCAATAATGAAAAATATAAAAAATGAGCTCGGGGGTAGTTTTCTTAAGTTTAGCGAACACTATGACTGGTTAAAAAAATATTATTTTATCTGATGTACTCTGTTGGTATCACTTCAAGGGTACTGGTGTTGCTCCTGGTGTCGTAACCATTTTCACAATAACCCGACCCCTAGCGAACTTTTCACTGGGTGAAATGACATGTCGGTCGATAATGCTGGTTAATTAATATTGATTCCAGGTGCAAGTCCTTGAGACCCAACGATCTGCTTGGTGAGTCTTCTTCGGTGAAAGAGACCTCACTGATCGCATCGCGTCGATTTCAGTAGCCTGATTTTTCCACTTTAGACTTTCATGCATATCATATCATATAACAGTTTCAGATTCGAGAATGCACCGAATCAGGGCCCTCGGTATTTGGAGCAAGCAGCTGGTCAAAAATGAGGTGTGCAAAAGTAAGCAGGCTCGAGTTGTTATAGCACTGTGGTTGATATTAATTAGACAATGATGACAAAGATAATGCTCCTTCACAGCCAACAAAAGGTGACGACGGATCCCAACTGAAACTTTGGAGAATGAAGTGTTATTTATGACTATATTTACAAATAATTTCATTGTTCAACATTTATTGCTAATTTCAGTTTCATAAAATGCTAAACCCACCCCCTTAACACAGCCCAGCAAAGCCCAGAAGTGATGATATCCATGGCGAGGAAATAGGAAACTTAAAATAATTCAGAAATAACAAATAATACATGTGAAGAAAAAAAATCAATGCGCAGACACATTGTGTTCTATGACTACTACTTCCCACTACTACCACCAGTTTCTGCTGCGTATTTGTGTGTGTGTGTGTGTGTGTGTGTGTGTGTGTGTGTGTGTGTGTGTGTGTGTGGGAGTAACAGAGGATCAGCCTGCTTTATATGAGTGTCCCGTGTTTGTGTTTGAGCAGCGCTGCGGCAGACAGCTGGCTGACAGAGACAAGAGAACAACGAGGTAAGAGAGAAGAGGAATCACCACCTTCACACAGTACTTCTCTCTCTCTCTCTCTCTCTCTCTCTCTCTCTCTCTCTCTCTCTCGCTCTCTCTCTCTCTCTCTCTCGCTCTCTCTCTCTCTCGCTCTCTGACTTGTTGTCTACTTCTGTCTTTGTTAGCTCTGCTCTTGTAGGAGAGATAAGACGAATCAGAGTCCACAGTGAACCTTCCATTGATGGCTGACTGCGCATCACGTTCGAGCATCAATTAACGCTTTGGCTTTGAAATCAATCCCCTTGGAGTTGCTATACCTGAACCAAATTACATCAAGCAAAGGGGGTAATGGCGGCCTCTATCTTACATCAGCGGTATTGTCACTGTTAAACTCGTGAATCATTCAGCTTCTGTCAGTGGAAGTACGTGGCGTTTCCACCTTTTGTCTTCCAGCCCCAGGCCGAATTAAGCAGACGGTAAATAAAAGCTCTATATTTCCCTATAGGGTTCTTTAATTTCTTTACAGGGGTCTTTCAATAATGTTGTCAGACACTTATATTTACAATCTGAGCCTGTCGGGGGCAAAAATAAGCGTTTTCAATGGACGTACATTGACGATGAGGAGTTGCAACCCCATGCAGTTACATTGCAGCCCGTTCAGAGGGACCAATTTCAACTCAATTGTTGACCGAATTTAAATGGGAGTAAATAAAAAAACAAACAAAGCCATGGAAACATTGTAGAGGGTTGGCTTTGCCAGATGTGAGGAGCTATTTCTTTACTGTTCAGATTAGGCCTTTAATGACGTGGATGAGGAACATAGCAAATTACAAACCATTACAGTTAAAACATGGAGGAGGATTTTCAAGGTAATGAAAATGAAGGAAAATGAAATTATTTTGTATGGGATATTTCAGGGGATCATATATATATTAGTACATAAGTAATGTACAGGGTACATTTGGCATGTATGCCAAAGCCAAACATTGAAGAGGTATGATGAGATCAATGCACCCTCTGGTCTGCAAAGCTTTTTAAAACTGCAAAGATTGTGTGAAAAAAAATGACCTTACGCAATTAAACACTGATTTCAACACTTTGCATTCACCATGGTTCACGTGGCTCCACCTCCACTCGACAACATCAAGAAGTCGTTCAGAGGCTAAATAGCTTGCCCTGCATGGCTACAGCGGACTTGAGTTTAATTTGTGGCTGCGAGTGTGGACTCCTCGGGATCAGTGGAACAAATGATCGGGCTCGTGTTCCAGCTGAGATGGCATACTCTTTCATAAAAGCAGGTCCTCTTTAAGTTTTCAACATAGGTTTAATAAATACACGTGAAGACATGTGTGCTTTTGTCGAGAACAGAAAAGGTCAGGAGGATGATGCAGTACTTGAAAATCAATTCCCTGTTCACATTACAGGATAATGAGTATAATTTAATTTACAGTCCAGCTGATCAGCCACCGAAACGGGACGTATTTAATGGAATTGAGAGACTAATTGCAAAAGTGGATCGTCCGACATGTTCTGAGGAGGAATTTCCCTCCTCTATCTGATTAATCATTTCACTCGGCCTCCCAGTTTTCTCCAGCCAGAAAAAAGAAAAACACTTCTTGGCTTTTTACTAAATGCTGCCCGCAAGTTAGTTCGGGTAGACAAATCAAGTGTGCTGCTAAATTAATCCACGAGAAACCCTGCTTAATACAGCATATTATATATATATATATATATATATATATATATATATATATATATATATCCAATGCACACTTTGTAATGATACAGGCTCAACCCTATTATCAGATAAATAAAGTCATAATTGGACATTCAGTTTGTTTATGCCCAAAGCCAAAGCTTTTGAAATCCTAATTTCATAAAATATCTGCCCAGATATGGTATGGTTAAGGCTCCTCTCCAAACCCATTTTCCACCACGACCTGCTCGCCCTGACATGCCAACATTCAGTATGTAAGATATTTAGATATTTAATGGACTAATTTATATGTTTTCGAGGTTATTTATTATTCTTACATTTATGTGGATGATGTTTAATTATACCACAAAAAGCTTTTTTTATATATTTCCTTTTCTCTGTTTATTATATTAATGCTGACTCATCTCCTAATTAGGGGATGGTGTTGATGAGAATGTGAGTCTGTGTACTGCGTGACGCTAATGAAGGCGCATTTGGTGTCGAAATGTTACTCTTCTAAACAAATGTATTGCGTCAAAATCCAGAATTCGTTGGCGACCTGGTCTCACAGAAACAGGTGAAAGGACCACGACCTCTCCCGCTGCGTGGTGCTGACTTTGGACCAAATCTCTTCATCGATGAGCTGTGACGTCGTCGTCAGCTTTGTCGGCCTCTTCCTTGCCGTCGATGTCGTGGTATTTGCTGATAGTTTTTGTTTCTATGCTGCTGCTATCCATCTAGCTTTCTGCAGTATTTGTATTGGCGTTGGCTGTACATTCAGAGCAACTGAGCCAATTTAATATTGGTTGCTGTATGGTACGTTTTATTGGCAGAACTGGATTTACAGGTAATAAAACATATGTTGATATGAAGCTATGACCCCCCAACCCTCCTGTAACCCTTTGGCTTTTGTATTTCTTTGTATTCCATGTCAGTGGAAGCGCTGCAGACAGTGGATTTGTTTATGGAGGTAAATATACAGGATTCTTTTTTTATGTGTGTAGGCTTTGATGCATGAATTTGCGCGGCTGACCAGTTGCAGATCGTCTTGACAGAGCTGACCTTTGGGAAGACAGAGAACTAGAGGGTCCAAACTGAAGGACGCTAATGTATCATATTAGCTGTTTGGCACCGTCTCGTTTCACGAGAACCCTGGCTGGGGTGAGAAGTGATGCTAACAATGTCGAGCCAAACCGTAAATAAACACTATTTGTAGTTGATTGGGTAACGTAAGTACATGCATAGCTTCAAGACACCCAAGTGGCTAAATATCTCTTTGTTGGTCACTGGGTTGCGTGTCGAAGATGACAGTTTTACACTGACGCTGCAGAAATGATTCATGTCCTTTTTGCCAATGTCACAGTTGACTTAATCCTCCAATCCTTCAGATCCGTGTTCAGCATCAACCAGGCATCAGTTTCTGCTGCACACTGCTGACCATCAATGCTACAGTGATTACTAAGTGATTAATAATCGTAATGCATGGAATAATAATGTTCAGAAGGGTAAAACAACCACACACACACACACACACACACACACACACACACACACACACACACACACACACACACACACACACACACACACATCCTCTAGTGTCCAGTTTGTAGTACTTTAGAGTTTAGTGTTATATCTTCTTTCTGCAGGGGAGGTCACCTTTCAGATGGCAATTTAAGAGCTTTGCACTAGAGAACACACACACACACACACATTATACATATATATATACACACACACCCTGGAGCCCGCCCGGTCACAGATAGAGGACTTGATAGAATGAGACAGCAATGGATTGTTCTCAACTCTCACTGTGGTTAGTTTGTGTGTGTGTGTGTGTGTGTGTGTGTGTGTGTGTGTGTGTGTGTGTGTGTGTGTGTGTGTGTACACGAAGGAGAGAGAGAGAAGACAGAATTAAAGCTGCCACTCGTCCGATAACAATGCTAAGGTGAGGAAGTGGGCTTATTACACACATACACTCGCACGGCCTCCTGACAGGGAAGGTGACTTGTGTCGGAGAAAGAAGCCTCAAGGAGAGAGTGAGGCAGTGAGACAGGGGAAGAGAGAGAGAGAGAGTTAAGAACTGGGGGGAAATAAAAAGTAAAGATTAAAAAGTGGGAAGAAGAGGGAAGTGGCAATAGATATACAGAGCAAAGGAAGGAGGAGGGATGAAACCTGGACGGAGGGAGGAAAGGAGAGAAGAAAGACGTGCACGGGTTGAATTGGATGAAGAAGAGGAGAAGAGCTGGAGGACGATGCACACACGCAGAGAGGTGAACCAGTACTGTTGAGGGGCAGACTATGGGAGCTAGCATTAGCATATCTGCTGCAGGACACCAGTAAAGCAGTCAGAGAGGGTACGCAGTTAACGTTTGAGGGAGTCACCAGAGATCAGCCTCTTTTGAGTTAACAGGGTGAAGACACGTGGCTCACAGCATTGTGCGGGAATAAAGGAAGCGGGACGAAAGGTTGAAGAACGAAAGGATGGAGACAGTATTAAATCATGAGGCATACCCAAAACAGAAAAGTTTTTTCATCCCATTCCCCCTGGAGATCTTAAGACTATTTTTTTGATGACGATGTGATCAAAACCTTGCATGGCAACACCAATAAAAGGGGCAGCAAAACCTTGGGACCGCTGGTGTACACTCTCAGACCCGCTTCCTGGCCATTCCCTAAAATCTCCATTACATCGATCCAGATGAAGAAGAGCACCGAACAGTTTGATCGTCTCTGAACTGTGAAACCTTTGAATGAAAATATAGGGAAACCATGCCTGGTGCCTCACCAATAAAAATAAAACATGTTAGTTGTCGCTAGGATGGCCCCCTTCAAAGACAATAGTTGTCATAAAGCAGTACGCAGAGGACAAGGAAATAAAGTGGGGGGCATGTGAAATGCTATACAGTACAGAATCTTCACTGGTAAGTCAGAGTTTGCACCTGGGGCAGTCCTTTCGTTTGACGCCAAGGAACCAGGACATCCCAGGCTTTGGTTAGACGATACATTGTGAGAGTCCCGTCCTCTTCGGACAAGTCGTTCAGCTGGGAGTTGGTGCCTGTGGCACTTGCAGGGAAAGAAGCATCGGGGTCCCTTCCACCAGGGCAAATGCATTTGACACCAAATCTCTTCCCAGTCTCTAGACGGTGCAAAAACAGGGTTCCTGTTCCCATCCCATGCGAACATATCGGACTGTATTAGAGTCATAGCAAGCCGTAGCCAAACAGATGCTTTTACACTTTGGTTTAAAGCTTTCAGTCAGATCCATCCATCCATCCGTCAGCTATAACCCTGGGAGCAGATCCCAGCTGATACTGGGCGAGAGTTTGTATCTTTGTAATCTCTTTACCATGATCAGGACCTTCGGCTTCAAGAAAACAGAACACACAAACAGATATAAGCATTCAAGCAAGTCTTCTTCCCTTATTCTGAATAGTGAATACTGACAACTCTAAACTCAGCTTGACCCCTCTGAAGCTCTTGCTGTCAAACGTGTTTCTGCTGCTTTTCTTTTTTCAGTCCAGTTCTTCTTCATCTCCACGTTGAAGAGGCTTAACTCGGGGTGCCACTCCATTTTACAGGACATCCAAAACAGAAAGTTTTCGTGCCAGCTGTTTGGGATTTTTGAGAGAATTGGCAGCAAGCTGTGCTTGTTAGCGGTGCTGGGGGAAGTCAACGGAGAAGCAAAGTGTTTGTCTAAAAAGCCGGATGCAAGCTGTTCAATGGGCCGAACAGATGTGGACGCACTACGTTTTACTGCAGGCTTCCTAAACTAATGCTGCACTATGACTTTGAATCACAGAGGAATTAAGTGTTTGGGTTAAAAGTAAGATTTTACTAATTTGGGAAAAAAAAAATAATACAACCATACCTGCTCTTGCAGAAAATCCTGTTGACAACATATGGTGCTTTGCTGGAGTAAATACAGTTCTCAGTCAAAAATGTTTGCATTATTCATCCTTTAAGAGACTTCCATGATGATGTTTGTGGTATTTGGAAATTAGTTAATCAATAGTTTTGTCTGTCTCCAGGTAACTGTGGATGGGACAGCAGATGAAAATTAGCCTCTCCGGCTAAGTCTGGCTCACTTACAGTTTTACTGTTAATTAGTGTGCATTGTCCCTGTAAAATAAACAGCAAAATAAAAAAAATTTAAATGTATAAAAACACGCTCTGAAGTTGCGTGACGATCCTTCAGTTACATTATTTTTCCCATTTATTTCAATGAGGGTAGAGTGAGTAATAGAAACATCTATCAGTATATCGCAGTACAATTCAACAGCTGGGAAATTAAATTAAATTAAATTAAATTTAAAACCATTTTACAATAAACGTAGAAATGATTCACGTACATGAAGAGAGGCTATTTTTCATAGTATTGATTGAGTAATTATATGAATAGGAAAAACAATTGTAATGAACTTTAATCTAATTTGTTTTAGTTAATCATCAGGTCATTAGACGTTGTATCGAGTCCTCTGAAGCCAGACAACCGACTGTTGATCATTCATACTCATCGGACTGTCGTCTAACCTTTCAGTGGAGGAAACTGCTCAGATGATACAAATAGTAATCCAAATTACAAGATGCCCTAAAAAATATCTTTACCAACACAATCAAATGAAGGGAAGTATGTGAGTAAGGTTGGGTTAAGATATACTTAAAAACAATCCGAAAGTCTTTTTTTTAATACAAAAAGTGGTTTAAAAGAAAGTCAAGGCTCAAGGCCTTTCCATACCAAGTCCATATTTTCCACATGTGTTTTTTAAAATCCTTCATCCAATGAAAGATCTGCATGCACAGAAACCTTGCACACTTTATTATTTCATTGGCTGTCATACTTTGCAATACAAGACAAACCTGAATTAATTCCGAGGGTGCAGTGAATAGTGCTAGTCCCAAACGGGGCAAATAAATGAAAGACATTAACAAAAGCTACGGTTTAGCTGCCAAGGGCACAATCACTCCTGTCTCAGCGTTTGTGCATCCTTTGTTTGGCGACCATCACCGATTTAAAGCTGCTTGGCAAACTCCTACAACAATCGGTCTTAAAATTCTGCATCTCCGTATTCTTTTTTTCCTTTCTTTATTGTAGAGGTGCTTTGTTCCGAGACACAAAGTGAATCAGCTTATGAGATGTTATTTTCTCTCTGAGTGGTCAAACAACCCGCTTTCGGATTTTGACGGGTGTGAAAAAACACAGACATTCTAATCCCTTCCAAAAACTTTAATGACAGACAAAAGCTTTGGATTTGGTGTGTGAACCTAATTGACAGAACCTTTGTAATTATTTTTTAAATGTGCGAAAAACTTTAATGAAAAAATGCGGACTTGGTGTGCAACGAGGGTCTTTTGATTAAGCCTCTAATTGTTGCCCTCATAACTGAAGATAAAAAGGTGAACTGGTCATGTTTTTCTTCAGTGAAAATGTTAATGTGGTATGCATCTGTCTCTTAGAGGGCCAGGAACCGGCAAGTAAAAAAGGGCTGCTTTTAACATATTTAGACAAACAAAAAAATATTTTTAATGGGAGTCTGACCAACAAACCTCAAGCATGAGTGGAGCCAGAACAGATGGAAAATAAATGGAATTGTTTTCTTTTGGCTTACATTGTTTGTTTTTTTATTCCGTCCTCTTCAGTTGAATATTTTGTCCAAAGATTTGCTCAGCTGAATTAAAATCACATTAAAACTTGAAATAAAAGCAGGTAAAAAATCTAACATTGACCACTCTTATCTTCATATGCGGTCGGAGGATCCAAACTTCAAACTGTTTCATACCTGCGAGCCCTGGTCTAACCTGCAAGATTCCAAAAGCTGCCACTCACAGCTATTACAGTTAATATTCAGTATTACTGCTCTGTTTTATTTAACGGAGCACTAAAGCAGTACGGGATAGATATTTAAAGTGACAAAACGCACTTAGAGAAGCTCAGGAAATAAGTCCTCAAAAAGGCAATCAAAGCAGCAAATTGCAATCAAGGACGGACAGGGCAATACTCCTGTGCTTTTCACTATTTAAAGATGATCATCCATTATAAATGGGGCTTGTGCATCCTGATTAAGGGAAAGCTGTTGGGTTTGCAAAGTCGAAAATCTGATGACAAGCATGAAACTACTGAGGGTTTTATAACGTAGTAAATAGGACCACAGCTGTCAGAGTTGCATCAATAAAAAAATTAAACTGTTAGTTCAAAGATTAAGATCAGCACTTGTCAAACACATTACACCGTTTTGAAAAGTTGCTGGGTCAGGCTTTTGAAAAATGTTGCCCATTAAGCCCTGTCCCTTGGGGAAAAAGCCCAAAATAGTCTACCCAACATGAATCAGGAATAGCTCATCAACCATAAGGCTTACACGTATATATCTGGTCTCCTTTGAAAGGTAAGAAGCGTAGGAATATGAACGTAATGTAAACTGAACCATATTACTATTTCAGACAAGGAAAAAATATGATTTCTATCCTCAGCTAGTATAAAATCTAAATTTTAGAGGTAATATCACCATTAAAATCAATATCCCATAGACAGTGAAACAACTGATTCTCCTACTCTTTGACTTAAACTGTAACTATGAATTTGATGAAAATACACAAAAATACAAGGCTTACAATTAATACCATTTTACTGTTTACATCTTGACTGTCAACTGGGTTGTTTTACTTTATATTTTCAAATAGGTATTTATTTCCATATTGCCATGTTACAAATATCATAAATCTCCCAAAAACATTGAAATAGCAATAAACACAATGCATATTGATCAATTTCGTCATGACTGAAGAGCTCCACGCGATACAAGCAGCAGAATGCATAATGTAGACGGCGCGCGTTTGCAGGAGGTTAAACATCAGCGATGCGACCAGTAATCTTGATGGTGTTATGATGTGGCTCGATCACATGGTCCCTCTTTTCCTGTGATTTAAGGATCCCTCCATCTGGACTGTGGCGTTTGACTCGTAGAGGAATAATCCATTTATGGATCCATCCAAAACACATATGCAGCCATCTATGCAGCTAACGAGAAATTTAACTTAAAAAGCTGACTTTACATCCATATTTAGCTTGCAGTATTATACGTCTGTGGATTTATATATATATGTATATTTTTTTTAATATATATATTTTATATATATATTTTTATTATGCATTTTTAATCACATGGCCTTCTTTGGTAGGTATGTGTGCTCCTAATGAGGGCAATGACAATGTATAACATAGTTATTTGCTGGTGCAACTATGTTATAGACATAAAGAGAGTGAATGTGAGTCAAACAGACTCTGTGCTGCTTTCAGACCTCAGCAGTTGTTTAAAAAGGATGATCAGGTCATGGTAGGGTGACCACTGTGAAGATGACTGCATATCTTTCTCTCCTGCTGTAGTGTCTAACTGATGACAGCCTTAAGTGCTCAAGCGGGAAGATGAAAATGTTTTTCTTTCTGGAAGAAAGAAGATTGTTGCTCAGAGAAAGAGAGGGGTGACTCCGCATCGCCTGTCATGCTGTCATCTGCACTCTTTGTACATTCTGTGCTTTTTGTTGCTTTTCTGCGCTCACTTTAAACATTTACCGTTTATTTATGTCCTGAGTAAAGTACATGATTATAGGACACATGAGCCTGAAAAGCCCTTGGTACAAACTGTGGGTTATTGGTTCCATGTCATGTGACATACCAAACATGTGTCAGGGGGGTGACAAATTGCAAAACTAAATTAGCATACATATGCATCTATCTGGGGTCGACGGACGCGTCCACGTGGTGTTTACTCGCTATTTAAATGAATTGCTCCGCGATAATACGGCACAGAGATATGGTTAAGATGTCTACGGAAGCGTATGCTCTCCACCTCCGTCTACTAATTTTCGTGAGACCGTACGTGACTCACACAGCGCACCAGGACCTTGGACGTGTCGTGTGATTCGTGGGTGTCGAGCTCCGCCTCTCACCGTCATTTGTGGATTCATGTGTCTGTCAACATTTTTGTATGAAACTAACCAATGGACACTCAGTAAATCACTAAGGACCTACCCACCACCTTACCTACAGAAACACTGCTGTTTACATTCAGTCTGCATCGAGAGCTCAGAGAGAAGAGAGGAAGTACGAGAGAAAGTTTACAGTTAGTGACGTACTTTCAGCGATATAGTTAATATTTTGTTTGAAAACTGTGTTGTGAGTATTGTTATAAATTTAAGACTATGTAATTATTAATAAAATACATTCAGTATAATACTCCATTGCACTGCTATAATTTTGAAACTATGTAATTAATAAAGAAATGTTTTCAGGCTAATACTTCACTGTACCGCCATAAATTTAAGACTAATTATTAAAGAAAATGCATGCAGTGTAATACCAAATTATACAGCCATGATTTAGTGAGAGACACTCAAAATGACCAGTTGCATGAACGCACCTGAGAAGGTCACGTGCCTGGAGGCGTGGTCATAACGGCGCAGTGAGAAGGACACCGGAGACTTTTGTTTTTCTCTGATGCTAATGAGACCCCCCCCAGACCCCCCCACAGACCCCCCCAGACCCTGACACAGACAGGGCGGGGAGCTTTGGCCCACCGAACTTTGCTCCTATCGCCAGGAGGGACGCTGCAGGGTGCCGGCTGTGCACCAATGGACTTTACTTACTTTTTAAGCCAATGGGAGGATTTCACACCTTTTCTGTTTCTATATATTCTGTGTGCGTCTATTGTTCGGGATTCGTAGGTGAAAGCCAGAGACATGTAACTGGAAGCAGGCTGTGGATTGCAGAAGCCGGCGAATCCTCAGCTGAGACTTTGTACTCTGTATCACAATGGCCTTTTTATTTTATTAAATACGCTTTATTATAACTTTCGATCCAAGACGTTCCTTTGTTCCTCCGGAGTTTCTTCAGAGAGCTCAACAAAACAAAAACGGTTGTAATGTTCATTTTTCATTTGCAAACATCCCATGAAGCTTGATCTGTAGTATGAAGTAATGACTCAGTCCCATTTGATCTCAGTCCCTCTAACAGCTGGTGGAAGTGGACTGACAGACATCACTTCTACTCAAAAAACAATATTACAAAATTTGGTTCTTGACATTTATTATACATTTATCTACTATTTTATCTATATATTCCACCACTGTTGTGAACCTAAGATTTTGGTAAACCAATTTCAAGCTCCAAAACCGTTCGTCTACATGATTAAAGTTATGTTTTCTCAAGAGATTTGAAGAATAAAAAAAATCGGACATCAATTTTTCTGCTTTATGGCCAAATCATCCCTGTACACAGTGCCTTAGGACAATTGGTGCCTCATTATATAGATAGCTGAGATTTTTTCTGCAAATTATCATATGCAACACATGGGTATGTCTCATATGCAAGTACCTTTAAAGGTGAATTTAAGAAAATATGTAAAAATCGGGAAAATGCCCTCAGACCCCAGAGGGTTAATGAAATTAAAATGTGTAAATGGCAAATTTAACTCGTAACTCCGACAATGTTAGCCCCTCTGTATTCAACCTTATCAATTTTATATGAAAAAGAATGACTGATCACTTTCTCATTAATGCTGCATCCAGAGGCCTAATTGTTTTTGTATAACATGTTCATTCTATATATTGCCGCTATGTCAATGAAGCGGATAGTTTCTGTTTCCGACTGCCATTGACTTCCTGAGGGCAGCCAGCATGAATGTAATGTGTTAACCAAACAACACCTACAGTGACGCAGCATCACATGCACATGCTCTGCTGCCCCTCCAGGCCTAAAACAAATGACGCCGCCCGTCTATTTGCAACTTACCATACCAGCAATAACACACAAACGTCAATGTTTCATACACATAATGCAAATATCGACGCTAGTGTGCTCACAGGGTCAACAATATTAAAGCATTTTGCTGATCAATAGTCAAATAACGCATCAGACAGGTCAGCAGAGCAACTCCAATATCCTGGTTTCACATTCTTAGCAAACTCATGACTGTATCATGTATGGGAATTTTACACATTTATTTTCATCTCCTCATACTGAATAACACCAATGCAAATCTCTCCGATACACCACTTTCTCATGCGCGTCAAACACACATCTTGAAACTGTGCAATCCCATGCAAAGTCAAAGAGGCCAGAATAAAAGTTAACATTAGATCTAATTTAGGATGCCACTCAGTTTTGTAAAAACAGGGAACATTTTAAAATAAATTATATTATTTAAGTCTCAATGTCAGGGTTGCTACGGAGTTCTTGGCCTGGTGTACGGTGACACATTTTTTTCATATATGTGCAGATCAAGTTATCGAGTTCTTTATGAATCAAATATTTATTTGACATAACTAAACTACTAAATACAAAAATACACGTACAAAATAAACAAAATAAATAGCATGTATAAAGGATATGATGAAAAAATGAGTGCAATAAATAACAATATATGACATGTGAAGGAAAAGGATAACATGTGACCAGGTAGACTCAATGACTGATAACATTGATTCAATTTCATCAATTAAACTTGTTGTTTGACTTTATTCAATTAAATTGAGTTCAAAAGATGAATGCACCGTTCAGCAGTTGTGAGAGTCTAAGAAGCGATAGGGAAGATTATGAAGCAATTTCATATTAGTTCTAATTTAACGGAGTTTGTACTTTAGGTCGAAAGCTTAATGATTATTTTTTTATTTTCTTAATTAGTCCAACATCTAGTTCTTTTATTTAACTTCTTAACCAACCCTACTTTATTATTCAACATCAAATTGATTTTGGTCTAATAGAATCCAACTCTTTCACATTTATGCATTTTTAGTCTTGTTGGGTGACACTTAGTAGTTTTATTGAATACATTCTTCCATCCCTCGCTCTTATGACGGTGTGTTCAGCTTCCTCCGGTATCTTGAGACTTGGTCACCTCCAAGTGGAGGTTTGGCTTGAACCCTCTTCTCCATCTCCATCTCTTTCTCTTCACAGTTGCTGGAACAGGTTCTCAGCACGGTGGTGCATCACAGGTTGGAGCTGCAGGTACGAGAAACGGAACAGGACCCCTGTAGTCGACGGGCGGGACACAAACCGGAACAAGAGGCGGAACCAGCAGAGCAGTGAGGAGACATCTGGCAAGCAAGATTCAAATCTCTTTAGTCTTGGTTGCAAAATATTAGAACCCAAGTGAAAGGAGAGGCTTCCTCAGGTTCTAGGCCGGATGGACGCCCGCTCGCTGTGGGCCAGCAAGCGGGCTTGTTTAAGACCTATGGGGACATATAATATGCATATTTAAAAACACTATCGAGGCAGAATTTTACCAAATGGTGAATACAAAACGATAAGCCCATTTGAGGCTTGATCGATCGTATGGTTATTTATTTATTAGCATGAGTATTGAAATTGACCAAAATCGAAAACCAATTTAATCACAGATGTGGATTATATCTCGAGGAATCTATGGGAGAGAATGATAAATTGTTAGTGCACAGTTTGCAGATGCATTCAATGTGATACGTGCCTTACCTCTGGGTAAGGGTAGAGGTGAGGAAGAGGAAGGGGGGGTGGGGTAGTTTGGTTTGTTTGTTTGTACGTTTGTAGCAGCAGCACGTAAAGAACTAGCCGGGCTGATTTTCATGATAGTTGGTGGAAGTTTGTAGCGTGGGCCAACACGTTCACACTCCCAACTTATGAAATACTGACACTAGGTCAGTGTCCCCTCGCCTGAAACTACGACACTCTACACACCCCGCCATCCAGTTATGGACGTGTCAGTAGTGGCATCAATATCCGCTCATTAAAACGCAGAGTGTCTTTTCAAAATAAACTTCCGTCTTCACAGGAAAGTTAGGTTTCGGCAACAAAACTGCTTGGGGTTAGGAAATGATTGCGGTTCACGTTAACTTGACGAACGACTCAAATGACTCAAGTGACTAAACAATATTAATGAGTCCCTTGGTTAGTGACAAAATAAGTTCATTTTAAAGTTAGTTCCACATGGAACACGGACAGCCATCTCCTAGGTGAAAGTCCTCTCAGACGCCGAGAAGCACCGCCCAAGCGTTGGCATTTGATCAGTCAGGTTGTTGTGGCTCTCTCTCTCTCTCTCTCTCTCTCTCTCGCTCTCTCTCTCAACCCTCTGATGGGGGATTTCCTTGTGTCTCTTTGTAGTTTTCTCAACCTGCTGGTTTAGAATCCACAGGTCGCATCCCTCTGTAGGGTGTGTTACTGTGTGTGTGTGTGTATTCTTGCTGCTTACATCAAAGGAGCACCAGACCGTTCCTCCCAACATGACACCAATGCCTCTGTCCTCTGCTGACTCCTCGTCTCCTCTCCTGACTTCCTCTCGTCTTCACCTCCTCTCCTCCCTTTCTCTCACATCAACCTGTCCCCTCTCCTCTTCTTTTTTCACGCTCCTTTATTCTTTCCATTCTCCTTTATTCCTCCCCTCCACTGTCCTACCTATAAATGAACTGTTATTTGTCAATAATAATCGTGAGCGAGGATGTGCAGGATATATTAAAGGCGGTGTCGTAGCATAAAGGGTAACAAAGTCTGCATCGTGAAGAGGTCGAGGGTTGACGGACAGGTCGACTTTCACCCAGGAGACAGCTGTTCTTGTTTAGTGTGAAACCAAGTCACCATTGATTTATTTCACTGTAGCTTTGTGACCCTAACTTATGTGCTCAACAGTACTTTGTTTATCCTCTTAACTTTTTTTTACGTCACTTCTCTACTGAGACCTATAAGAGGTGTAACAGTGATAACATAACATCATTCATAAATTATCTGCAAGCACGTATCCAATGTGCTGCAATGCACAGATTTCTTTTTTTCTCCACTTTTTAAGCTATTAAAAACTCACTTTCATGATTGTGACTCTTAGCATGTTTCTATCATGCATTCTCTGATGAAGCTTATGTGTTTGCTCTCATTATTTGCGTATAATACAGTATTTATGAGACTTCATATGCGTTTCATGTTTGCCATTTATTCTTTGTCTTATTTATATTATGTATGGCAACGCTGCAGAGGTTTACATCGATTTAGTGCTCACAAGCTGCCAGAACACGGCCCTGCCAGCATCGTCTCTGAGGTGGAGCCTTCACTTTCTTCTCGTCTATTTCCAGCGTTTTGGTGGCTCAAACAGACTTCATGAAAATCAAAGCATGACCCAGTTATTGTTGGCTTGCTAATGTGTTGCTAGCATGTTGCTAATGGTTTATGACTGTTGTAGAGTCTAAGTGAGGCACTTTGAACAGCCCATCAGCGCTCGACTTTGCCACGAGGAAAAGACTTTCAGGGCTAAAATCAACTTCACTTCTCTCACCGACAGACTGCGAAATCACAATGGGAGTCCCCGACCATATTGGCAATTAGCCCACACACACACACACACACACACACACACATCTTGCATAAAGGCACAAACACATCAGCGGAAAATTGCTGTTGATTCACTCCCGTATACTGAGTGACTGAGTCACAGGCCGCCCCCCCCCACCCTCCGCCCCCTCCTCCTTGTAGGCGCTCTGTGATTGGCTGGGAAATGTCAGCCTGTGTGTGTGTGCGAGCGTTGCCTGAAGCACCCCAATAGGTCTTGATAAGAGTCAAACAGCACGGAGAGAGAGCGCAAAAAATGAAGACAGATTGACTGCAGAGAGACCCTTAGCGAAAAAGTCAGTCACTGAAGAGAGTGAAAGGATGAGCGACAAACATATAGAATGGGAGACAGGAAGAGAGAGAGAGAGAGAGACTGACGAACTGTGATATCAAAGAGCGAGAGACATCGTAAATGACTGACAAGAGAAAGAAAAGGAGCGAGAGGGTTAGAGGGGAATATTACCCGCTCAGACTCCCAAGAGGAAATGATGAGGAGTGTTTATATCTAACGGAGCTGACACCTGTGCTGCCCCCCCCATCCCCTCCTCACACACACATTGTTTTATTATTATTATGGGGGAGTGGATTAAAGGGATTCCTGAATAACCTCCATCAGCCGGGTGCAATAGTGGTGATGGATCTCGTATTGAGGACGATGAGCTGCAAACACGATGAGCTGCAAACAAACACGATGAGCTGCAAACAAACACGATGAGCTGCAAACAAACACGATGAGCTGCAAACAAACACGATGAGCTGCAAACACGATGAGCTGCAAACAAACACGATGAGCTACAAACAAACACGATGAGCTACAAACACGATGAGCTGCAAACAAACACGATGAGCTACAAACAAACACGATGAGCTGCAAACAAACACGATGAGCTGCAAACAAACACGATGAGCTGCAAACAAGATGAGCTACAAACAAGATGAGCTACAAACACGATGAGCTACAAACAAGATGAGCTACAAACACGATGAGCTACAAACAAGATGAGCTACAAACAAACACGATGAGCTGCAAACAAACACGATGAGCTACAAACAAACACGATGAGCTACAAACAAACACGATGAGCTGCAAACAAACACGATGAGCTACAAACAAGATGAGCTACAAACAAGATGAGCTACAAACACGATGAGCTACAAACAAACACGATGAGCTACAAACACGATGAGCTACAAACACGATGAGCTACAAACACGATGAGCTGCAAACAAACACGATGAGCTACAAACAAACACGATGAGCTACAAACAAACACGATGAGCTGCAAACAAACACGATGAGCTACAAACAAGATGAGCTACAAACACGATGAGCTACAAACAAACACGATGAGCTACAAACACGATGAGCTACAAACACGATGAGCTACAAACACGATGAGCTGCAAAGACGATGAGCTGCAAACAAACACGATGAGCTACAAACAAGATGAGCTACAAACACGATGAGCTACAAACACGATGAGCTACAAACAAGATGAGCTACAAACACGATGAGCTACAAACAAACACGATGAGCTACAAACAAGATGAGCTACAAACACGATGAGCTACAAACAAGATGAGCTACAAACACGATGAGCTACAAACAAGATGAGCTACAAACACGATGAGCTACAAACAAACACGATGAGCTGCAAACAAACACGATGAGCTACAAACAAGATGAGCTACAAACACGATGAGCTACAAACACGATGAGCTACAAACACGATGAGCTACAAACAAACACGATGAGCTACAAACAAGATGAGCTACAAACACGATGAGCTACAAACAAGATGAGCTACAAACACGATGAGCTACAAACAAGATGAGCTACAAACACGATGAGCTACAAACAAACACGATGAGCTGCAAACAAACACGATGAGCTACAAACAAACACGATGAGCTACAAACAAACACGATGAGCTGCAAACAAACACGATGAGCTACAAACAAGATGAGCTACAAACACGATGAGCTACAAACACGATGAGCTACAAACAAGATGAGCTACAAACACGATGAGCTACAAACAAACACGATGAGCTGCAAACAAACACGATGAGCTACAAACAAACACGATGAGCTGCAAAGACGATGAGCTACAAACAAGATGAGCTACAAACAAACACGATGAGCTGCAAAGACGATGAGCTACAAACACGATGAGCTACAAACAAACACGATGAGCTGCAAACAAACACGATGAGCTACAAACAAACACGATGAGCTGCAAAGACGATGAGCTACAAACAAGATGAGCTACAAACACGATGAGCTACAAACAAGATGAGCTACAAACAAACACGATGAGCTACAAACAAACACGATGAGCTGCAAACAAACACGATGAGCTGCAAAGACGATGAGCTACAAACAAGATGAGCTACAAACACGATGAGCTGCAAACAAACACGATGAGCTACAAACAAGATGAGCTACAAACACGATGAGCTACAAACAAGATGAGCTACAAACACGATGAGCTACAAACAAGATGAGCTACAAACACGATGAGCTACAAACAAACACGATGAGCTGCAAACAAACACGATGAGCTACAAACAAACACGATGAGCTACAAACAAACACGATGAGCTGCAAACAAACACGATGAGCTACAAACAAGATGAGCTACAAACACGATGAGCTACAAACACGATGAGCTACAAACACGATGAGCTACAAACACGATGAGCTACAAACAAACACGATGAGCTACAAACAAGATGAGCTACAAACACGATGAGCTACAAACAAGATGAGCTACAAACACGATGAGCTACAAACAAGATGAGCTACAAACACGATGAGCTACAAACAAACACGATGAGCTACAAACAAACACGATGAGCTGCAAACAAACACGATGAGCTACAAACAAACACGATGAGCTACAAACAAACACGATGAGCTGCAAACAAACACGATGAGCTACAAACAAGATGAGCTACAAACACGATGAGCTACAAACACGATGAGCTACAAACAAGATGAGCTACAAACACGATGAGCTACAAACAAACACGATGAGCTGCAAACAAACACGATGAGCTACAAACAAACACGATGAGCTGCAAAGACGATGAGCTACAAACAAGATGAGCTACAAACACGATGAGCTACAAACAAGATGAGCTACAAACAAACACGATGAGCTGCAAACAAACACGATGAGCTGCAAAGACGATGAGCTACAAACAAGATGAGCTACAAACACGATGAGCTGCAAACAAACACGATGAGCTACAAACAAGATGAGCTACAAACACGATGAGCTACAAACAAGATGAGCTACAAACACGATGAGCTACAAACAAGATGAGCTACAAACAAGATGAGCTACAAACACGATGAGCTACAAACAAGATGAGCTACAAACACGATGAGCTACAAACAAACACGATGAGCTGCAAACAAACACGATGAGCTACAAACAAACACGATGAGCTACAAACAAACACGATGAGCTGCAAACAAACACGATGAGCTACAAACAAGATGAGCTACAAACAAGATGAGCTACAAACACGATGAGCTACAAACAAGATGAGCTACAAACAAGATGAGCTACAAACACGATGAGCTACAAACACGATGAGCTACAAACACGATGAGCTACAAACACGATGAGCTACAAACAAACACGATGAGCTGCAAACAAACACGATGAGCTACAAACAAACACGATGAGCTACAAACAAACACGATGAGCTGCAAAGACGATGAGCTACAAAGACGATGAGCTACAAACACGATGAGCTACAAACAAACACGATGAGCTACAAACACGATGAGCTACAAAGACGATGAGCTACAAACACGATGAGCTACAAACACGATGAGCTGCAAATAAACACGATGAGCTACAAACAAGATGAGCTACAAACACGATGAGCTACAAACAAGATGAGCTACAAACAAGATGAGCTACAAACACGATGAGCTACAAACAAGATGAGCTACAAACACGATGAGCTACAAACACGATGAGCTACAAACACGATGAGCTACAAACAAACACGATGAGCTGCAAACAAACACGATGAGCTGCAAAGACGATGAGCTACAAACAAGATGAGCTACAAACAAACACGATGAGCTACAAACAAACACGATGAGCTACAAACAAACACGATGAGCTACAAACAAACACGATGAGCTACAAAGACGATGAGCTGCAAACAAACACGATGAGCTGCAAACAAACACGATGAGCTACAAACAAACACGATGAGCTACAAACACGATGAGCTACAAACACGATGAGCTACAAACACGATGAGCTACAAACACGATGAGCTGCAAACAAACACGATGAGCTACAAACAAACACGATGAGCTACAAACACGATGAGCTACAAACACGATGAGCTGCAAACAAACACGATGAGCTACAAACAAACACGATGAGCTACAAACACGATGAGCTGCAAACAAACACGATGAGCTACAAAGACGATGAGCTACAAACAAACACGATGAGCTACAAACACGATGAGCTGCAAACAAGATGAGCTACAAACAAACACGATGAGCTACAAACAAACACGATGAGCTACAAAGACGATGAGCTACAAACAAACAAGATGAGCTACAAACACGATGAGCTACAAACAAGATGAGCTACAAACAAACACGATGAGCTACAAACACGATGAGCTACAAACACGATGAGCTACAAACAAACACGATGAGCTGCAAACAAACACAATGAGCTACAAACAAGATGAGCTACAAACAAACACGATGAGCTACAAAGACGATGAGCTACAAACAAACACGATGAGCTACAAACAAACACGATGAGCTACAAACAAACACGATGAGCTACAAACAAACAAGATGAGCTACAAAGACGATGAGCTACAAACAAACACGATGAGCTACAAACACGATGAGCTACAAACAAACACGATGAGCTACAAACAAGATGAGCTACAAACAAACACGATGAGCTGCAAACACGTTCATTAATAGGTCCGCTGCATCGAGGCGGTTGCACTTAACAGTAACGGATGTTTGTCAGCCGCGTCAATTAAAAGAATAATTTTGTTAGAGTGTTAAATAGATAGAGTACTGCAATTCATTATTTGTACACATCTATCCCATATTTCAAGCAGTCAGTGAGACAGATGGTTGAATTATTTATGTTTCAAGTTTAATTGTTTTTGTCAATGGAACAGCAGATGGAGGGAGTAGACCTCCGGGGGGAAAAGGTAGAACATACAAAACAACTATAATCTTTTTTTTGTTGTTGAAGTAATTACAAATAAAAGTACCATTACTTGCCACCATCCTAAGATATAATGCTTCAAGAAGAAAAATAAACTGTGTGTGTGTGTGTGTGTGTGTGTGTGTGTGTGTGTGTGTGTGCGCTGATGAAGATTCACAGTGGGGAAAAATTAGGGTAGATAAATTCAAACAACGCATTACGTTCTCTGAACATTTCTGAAAAAATAAGTTTCATCAATACTTTTTATATCAGCCATGTATTTCCAAAAATGCATAATGCTACGTGGTTAACGTTGGTACATGAATGACTGTGTTTAGGCTACAAAACGACTTAGTTAGAAATAACATTATGATTTTAAAGTTACGTAACGATGTAACAGCTGTAATAAATAAAACCTTAGCAGACTTTCTTATACAACGTTTGCCCAAGAGTAATAATGTTACGCAACAAGAGAAACGTTACGCTCTAGAGAAACAACATTAAGCAACAAGAGTAACAACATTACCCAACAAGAGAAAAGTTACGCTATAGAATAACAACATTACGCAACAAGAGAAAAGTTACGCTATAGAGAAACAACATTACGCAACAAGAGAAATGTTACGCAACAAGAGAAATGTTACGCAACAAGCGTAACAATGTTACGCAACAAGAGTAACAACGTTACGCTACAAGAGTAACAATGTTACACAACAAGAGAAATGTTACGCTACGCAACAAGAGTAACGTTACGCAACAATAGAAACATTACGCTATAGAGAAACAACATTACGCAACAAGAGAAATGTTACGCTATAGAGAAACAACATTACGCAACAAGAGAAACGTTACGCTATGAGAGAAACGTTATGCAACAAGAGTAACGTTACGCTATAGAAAAACAACATTACGCAACAAGAGAAACGTTACGCTATGAGAGAAACGTTATGCAACAAGAGTAACGTTACGCTATAGAAAAACAACATTACGCAACAAGAGAAACATTGCGCTACAAGAGAAATGTTACGCTACAATAGAAACGTTACACTACAAGAGTAACGTTACGCAACAAGAGTAACGTTACGCAACAAGAGAAATATTACGCAACAAGAGAAACAATGTTACGCAACAAGAGTTACGTTCACTACAAGAGAAACGTTACGCTACAAGAGAAATGTTACGCAACAAGAGAAACAATGTTACGCGACAAGAGTTACATTCACTACAAGAGAAATGTTACGCTACAAGAGAAACGTTACGCTACAAGAGAAACGTTACGCAACAAGAGTAACAATGTTACATAACCGGCGTCACTTGCTCTACACGTTAGTCAATGTAATACCTCACTTGCTAGGAAAGGTCGATATTCAACGTAGCCATGGCGTGCAAAAAAGTACATTACCAATATATTTTGCTGGCAACAGCACTATATATAGGACTAGGATTATGATTGAGAACTCTGAGGTTAACGCCCCAATCCACAAACAATTCACATCCACATAAATATTGGTCAGTTTTTACTGGTTTCCTTTCAATTTGTGATTTTCTTTCTTAACTTTCACCTCCATACAGGATTTGTTCACATATTATTAGATGTTCTTATTTTCTTGTGGCGTATAGTTGTTTTTGCTTTTTTCAGTTTGGCGTCTTGTTGTGATGCTTATTTTGCCTTTTCCCCTGTTGACTCCTGTTACTGTTGTCCGTGCAGTGACCTTATTTCACAGCAGCATCAATACAACAATCTTCTTATCTTATTAAAGTAAGCAAACAAATCTTACATCCTCCAAATGCATTAAAATCTCACATTTAGCTGTCATCTTCTCACAGCAATCGTATCACAGCTCCGGAGTGATCAAAAATCTAAAACTGTCAAAACTGTCTTGCGGTTGCATCAAAATACAAACAAATCGAGCAAGTGGGTCCAGCAAAGATTAAACTGCTGAACATTTCATCATTTTAGGTCCAAATAAGAAGAGATTAAATTAGAAAGTAATTTCAGTAGGTCATGAAGATTAAAAATACACAATGAAGCTTTCACGTCTTAAAAAAGGTGGTCGCTAACAAGTGGCTAAATGAGACAGCAAAGGTCGTCGAAGTCACAAAACATCTTCACGCCGACTAGTCCGCCTTTCCAGCCTTCGTGTGTATACTAGCGCTCTGGTGAATGTGGCGTGAAGATTATCTTGGTGAACTAACTTGTAGGTATCATGAATCGAAATCGAAATCTAATGGAAAAATACAGTTGGCTTTTTGTTGTAGTTTGATGCTAATTTCGGGGTTGGCCTACAAAGAAACGTCATCCCTGCTGCACTCTATGAATGACACAGTAGTCTGCTCACATGAGACAGATGACCGTCCTAATGCTACATTGTAGCTATTCTGTCTTACATTAGAATGAGATACTGTACATCACTGCTGCTTTTGACACTATTGATCACATATTTTACATTTTGTAAATGATCATGTTTTGACATCCGCCTCCTGTTATTTGCCACAAGGCATTTTCCAGCAAGGGAACATCATACAAATCAGAGCCTTTACTCAGTTTCTAACGATTTTGGAAAGAAATCACTTGTGCTTTCATGTCACACCTCGTCTGATGTAACACCTTGTTCGCCTGATGTTCTCCAGCTAGACTCCAACTGGTCCCGAACTCTGCAGCAAGGCTTTTAAATGCAAATTGCACATTACTCTAAAGCCACTTTCCCACTGGACAAAAAAAATTACTTAACACCCACTAACATCTGGCTTTTGTCTTCAATGGGAAAGGTTACAATCGGCGTTTATTCCCAGTCTCAAATGACTCTGCAGTAGTCGTGGGTATTTATCAGCTCCAGCTCCATTCGGCAGTGATGGAGACAGGACTCCTGGGTGGACACGCTAATATTTCCCTCCTATCTTTTTTGAAGGGTATATATATTGAACAAAATCAACAGGGAGTTGGACATTTTTTATATGTATTACCATACAAAACATACAATTAATATTTACAGAAACAGCCAGACTCCAGTGACAGGAAACAATAACTGTACCTTGCTGATTGTCGTGAAACACACTTCATCCAAATTTGTCAGAAACAAAATAAAACTCATCATCATTAGTTAGTCTTTCCACTGTTCCAACAATCACCAACTCTGGTTTCAGGGTTTAAAAAGACTGAATAAGTAACAGTTATATAAAAAAAGAGAAATAACCACTGCAACATTTTCACTGTTTACCAACACTGCTTCAGGTGACGGAAATCTGTGACATTGAATGTGACACACTAGGGGAATAAACTGCAAACTTGCAATGGGAAAGCATTCCATCGCCTTTTATTAAAGTTTTTTCTGTGTTTAAAACCTGGATGTGGACCAGCTGCTCCTCCACACTGACAGAAGCCAGCTGATGTGATCTGAGCACCTGGCAGGCTTCCCTTTGGAGATGTCCCGGGCTCGACTCCCCATAGGGAGGAGACCCCTGGGGGCCAATCCAGGACATGCTAGGTCTCCCTTTGGATATGTCCCTGCTTCGACCCGACAGGGAGGAGACCCCCAAGGGCCAATTCAGGACATGCTGGGGGAAGAACATCTCCCATCTGGCCTGGGAGCATATGGCGATCCCCCCGGAATAACTCAAGAAAGCTGCTCCAGTAAAGGACGACAGGACTGCCCCTTCTGTCGCAACAGTGACCTGGAAAAGTGGCTGAAAAGTGAATATATCTACATTGAGCTCAACAGAGTCACTTGTAATTTTCTTTCTGTGTTTTAAGTCTGTGAATTGATATGAAATGTAGTCTGCATTTGTTGATACAGTGCTGTCCATAAGTACTGGGACAGTAATAATAGATTTAAATAGGCCAGCTTTGGCCTCAAAAACCTTCTCAATCGCATTGTTTCTATTGAGGATCCAAGTCCTGTTGTGTCGGGGGACTGTGTGTGAGGTTATGTGCGGACCTTTTTTCATGCACTTGTCGACGACAAAACCAAGCTGCGTGTAAAGTGTGTGCAGGGTTATCATACATCATTCATAGCCTGATTTGTAGAAGATTTCGTTTATAAAAACATGTTGAAAATAGATTTGCTTTGGTTGTTGACAGTATTTTCGGATTTATGGAATGATGAAAGGATATATCCATAATTCCCCTCAGTAAAAACCTGAAACAAATAAAAATTTGAACCTGGCTTTGTCCAATGTTCAGATTTCGGTTCTGGAAATGTTTGCAGATTAGCACATACTTGATAATAGAATGCCTCATTTGCATATTTAAACATACATTATCCGAAAACTTGTAATACAAAAGATAATTGTCTTAATGTAAGTAATCAACTGCGTGGGCAGGCGGGAGACCGGAGGTGAGAGGAGCACACTGACAGCAGCTACAGGACAGGTGACGAATGAATGTGAAAGGAGAGGTTAGTGGCAGCCAGGTATGAAGGCGGGAAAAAAATCTGTTCATCTGAGGTTTCTGATGTGACAACACCTGCTCCACAACTAGTCCTGTCAGGGGCATCACCTGATGTCACCAGTCGTTCAGATCCAAAACAACGCTGCTTTAAAACACCAAAAGGGGGCTGCAGTTCACTGTTGTTTAATGTACCAGTGAGAAGATTCCGTCGGCTGCAGGGAGTCCAGTTTGAGTTGCAGATCCATGACTTCGAAGACACCCAAACATTGTGCAGAGGTTTATAACGCTCTGACACAAGTCTGACGGTGTAAAGGGGACAAGCATGTTATCCTCTGCCACGTCGACTGTGTGGCAAACATTAGACATCTGCTATTTGTAACAAAGAAAACCAGGACTGCTTGCTTGCTCCAATTTGATTGGATGATGATGATGATGATGATGATGATGATGATGCATTGTTTCAGACGTTGCTTAACGATTTGACAAGTCCGTAAGACACCAAAGCCCCGATCCTGTCAACACACGACAGCTCCTTGCTCTTGGAGATGATGAACTCCAGAATATGTGAAAAGAAAAACACAGTTTATAAGATTTATAGCATTGTTATGAGTACAGGACAGATGGAGGATGAGCGTCTTCCCACCTATTGTATATGGATGATCAGGATTGATGGTTGGGGCATTTACAGCAGTTTTTCTAGTCAATACAAACACATTAAGTGCTTACTGCAAACATCTGTCAACCTGTAAATCTGTCAATAAAACAATATGAAATCATGGTAAGAGCTCCTTTTTGACCTTCCTCAGCTCTGTGTTAGCATCATGACTTATTTTATCTTTAATAACTCTGGCGTTATTACTTTTTCTTTTTTTTGTTGCTATAATGACCCACACGTTCCCTCTCGGATCAATAAGCACCACCATTTATCTCAATCTTTCTTTGTGTCTCCCTGCCGTCAGATTGCGAGTGATGTTTGGTGCGATTTCAGACTCGCTTGGATCTTTTAAGCAGCAGGAGGTAACATGTCTTTAAATTACATCTAAACACACTGAGTGAACATAACAACAGCATGGGAGTGATAGAGGTGAGCATGGATTCCCCCCTAACACTGTTATTTCCATCAGAAATTGCTGCCTCATCAGGACCGAGCGCTTCGGCTGGAGAAGGAGATGAGAGGAGGGAAACAAACACGGATTTATTTCAGCCAAAGCTCCCATCCAGAGTGGAGCGGTTCCTAGGCAGCACAGTCTCACGGCAGTTCGTTAAATAGTCACGAAAGACAATATATTGGTTTTGTGTACAGGGACACAAATTGTTCTGTTTTTTTTTCTTGTTGATCTCAACAATTTTGTTTTTGGGACGACATTACGTTAAGAATGAAAATTAGAGTAAGGCAACAAAGCACTTCGTTAGGTTGAGGTAAAACATAATGACTGGGCTTAAAATAACTATGCATGTTAGGGTTTATGCAACAAAACCATTCCAATAAAACCACAACGTGGTGTCGACTGGTGAAAGTGCCGTTTGTTGGAACCACCCATCTCCCATCTTGCCAACCAATAGTCATCATTTTGGATGTTATGAAGTATGTCACTTGCTCTGACGATTGATTAGTCACATGGATGTGTAGTAGGTTGGAATTACTACATGTTTAGTTTTATTAAAATAAACGAGCTGTGGCCTGAGCATGACGCTAAAGTTGGTCCTCTCTCTATCAATCCACAGTGATAACCATCGGCCACACAGTGCTTCCTAGCCTGTGTAACCTTTGCTGCTGGTAACAGATGCACTTAATTTGTGTGTCCACCGCGAATAAAGCTCCTAATTGACTTTGCATTGGGATTATTGTCATCCTGACCAACACATAAAAATCTGACAATTCGTGTCCCTATAAACAAACCAAGAAATCGCAATTTGTCCCTATTTCACGAATTGCCATGACAGTGGGCTGGTCTATGCAGGCATGCGTTTAGTCTTGCTAAAGATGGGATACACAGCCTGACCTCTGACCAGATGACAACGGGTGGAATTCAGCACAGGGGAGTTTAGGGTGTGTGTGGGCTCCAGTACATTACATTCAGTGTCAACCAACAGTATGACAGTATTATTTTCTGCAGAATGTTTGTCGTAAAGCAGCAGTGATGCATGAGTTTTTCCCTCCATAATCCTCCTGGCACCTGCTGTAGTGTTTTAGATTTTTTGGTTGGATGTTCCGGGGACACTGGACTCCATGTCAGCCATGGATGGTTTAATATCCCTCCTTCATAGGTATGCGTAGTTGTTTATCAATTATCTCTACAAAACACCAAAATAATGTTTCACAACAACCAGTATTTAATGTTTTATGAGGCTATAACTAATTAAATTTCAAGTTTTAGTCCAATTTTAGGGACCAACAGGACAGGACTTGGAATAACTGCTCGTTATTGGGGAATATCCCACATTTTTCAGGATATTTGGTCGCCCTACTTTTGCCCCTGAGTTCCTCTGCTTGACAGACGGAAAGCTTGACATAAGGAAAGATGAGAAAACTGAAAACTGGAAGGCAGTGAGAGATTGAGAGGGCTAAAGACCGAAACAATTTTCCAAGGTAACCCCGTTTCTTTTTGTCAACTGTTGTGACATCACTAAAATTATGTCTTTATCTGGAGCAGTAGCAGCTGCATCTACGGGGTCTAATTCTGCCTGATTAGTCGTCTGCGTAGGTTGATGTTGCACTGAGCTATGCTGGGAATTACATGAGCTCACCAAACTCCATGTGCCAATCGGAAGGTTTAACGTGTTGGTTGTCCTGCCCTAACAAATGCAACAAAGCTGGAGAGACATGAAGCGTACTCAATCTACACACTCAACCAGTCCTGAGAAGGGCTCTTGTTTGGTAGATGAAACGAAAACACCTGTGTGGGTTGGGAATATTTGATTAAAAGCTACACTACTGTTAATAATAACGCTCATATTTTCAGAAAGCTCCAAAAGTTTGGAAAAAAAAGCTTGACCAAAACTTCCATCCAGCCTAAAACCTTTTTATTTATCAAGGTCGAGTTTCAGAGCATCAATGGGGAGCTGAGCACGGTTACATTACTGAAACCAGGGGCCCCTCTATAAAAGCCTATGTGGTCAATAACTTTGACAGGGCAAAAAGTATGGAGGTGGTTTTTAAAAACACGGTAAAATTAGAGTTCATATTAACGGAAATTATGGGAAAAATGTGTATTTTCTTTCTTGCCAATACCACTGTAATGTATGTACGGTAGATATGAAATGATTGCCAGCAGCCACTAACTTAGCTTAGCACAAAGACTGGGAACCGGAGGAAACAGCTACCATGGGTCTGTCAAAACAAACCTGGAAAGCTCACTTATTAAAATGTTGAATCTTGTGATTATGAAAACCAAAAAATAAAAATCTGCACATCTAACTCTCAGCAAGAAGAAGAATAACAGTATAATAAAGAGCACGGTGATCTGAGGCAACTTAGAAAAGACAAGACAATGGATAGAAAAGCCCATTCACAACATGAGGGATCAATCATATGTATTCCCATATTTGCACTCGGCATAATGTCTTTATTTAAAAAAGGAGGTTTAGCTTCAAGGAAACATAAAAAAACGGAGAGGAAATCATACAAATTCTTAAGCTTCTTTAAGCTCTTTTTAAAGTAAAGCTTTTGCGACAGATATAAAGATACAGCATAATACAGTACTCATACAGAAACTCAAAAAGTGAGAGGCAGACTTGAGAGAGAGAAAAAAAGAGAAGGAGAGCAGCAAGAATGGAGGGACAGGAAGGGAAGATGGCAGACGAATACTAATGTCCCACCATGTAGATGGAGAGACTCACTGCTAACACACACACACACACACATACACACACACACACACACACACACACACACACACACACACACACACACACACACACACACACACACTTCTGTTGGGCAGCAGAGAAGAGCGGGTGGGCTATCATAGAAAGATAAGTGCTGTGGTGAATACTGATGCTGCTATCTGCCCTCTCTCTCTCTCTCTCTCTCTCTCTCTCTCTCTGTTTCTCTCTCTCGCACACACACAGCCTCCAAGAACATTGGACGTTGAAGGAAATTGGGAATGAATGACAAAAAGGATAGATCGAGGAGGAGCGGTGGAGAAAAGGAGGAGAAAAATAAAAGCAATGAATGAAGAAGATGGAGGCAGAGAAGGGACTAAATGGGAGAGAAGGAGGAGGAGAGGTGAAGTGAGGATAAGGGGATAGAAGAAGAGGATCGGGAGGGTGATAAGGAGAGAAGGAAAAGAGGAGTTACAAAGAGGAGGTGAAGAGAGGCTAAAAGGAACATAAGATGTAAGAGGGGAGAGGACAAAGATTAAAAAAATAAATGAGGGGAACGGAGAAAGATAAGAGAAAGAGGGAACGGGGAGAAGAGAAGAGGAGCAGAAAAGTTAGGAGGAGGACCAAGCTAAGGGGAGAAAAGAGAAGTGAGGATGAAAACAGAGGATGACAAGGAGGAAAAAGGCAATGGATTTAGAAAAACAAGTGAAGGAGGTGCAGTGTTTGCTCTCATCACTGCTGTGATCTTCCATACTGAGGCGGATGTGTTGCTTTTTCACAAAGAATTGGTCCAATAGACATCAGTCTATTGTAGACTGTACAATAGATCTCTTCCCCTTCCTCCGATGACGAGCACACAAACATGCTTGTCTGGCTCCTAACAACAGGACGTTACGGTTATCCTAGCGAACAAGAGCTTAGCAAGTTAGCATGAAGTCAAGTTGAATTTGACGCCATGTTTTCTGTTGTTTTGTGTTGCCAATGCAAATATGGTTTATTTAATATTAAGGGTAAGTTAACCCTAGCTATCTTGCAAGTTGAGAAAGATGCTGGCTAACTTTACCAAAGTCTGGCTAAGGAAATGTTCAGTTGTAATGTATGTGGCAGGTCTGTTGAGACACCGAGGGGTTACGTGCATCATTGCAAACCTCATTGAAATGAAACACAATGTCTATTTAAGTGCTTCGAAGTCGGCTGCAAGCAGACATTTGTTAGATATGGAAAACACTGCGGTTGGGTCGGCTGTCACCGCTCGTAAATGCACGATGGCATCGCGTGAACGCCACTGCCAAGACCCTAAAGATCCAAGAGCTCTGTGGTGGAGGGGCGTGGTCGGGCTCAGCTGCAGAGGGGACGGAGTCGGGGAGTGGTTCAGGGAACTGGCGGGAAGAGGCTTAATTAGCCTCAGCTGAAATCAATCTTTTGATTGTGTCTCTCTCCTGTATAAACTATCCGGAGGACAAGCATGGACGGCGGGTGCGCTCGGAGGCACGGCAGGAGAGCGCATGGCCGAGGGAGGCCAGCCTGGACAGTGGTGATGATAAAAACGTTGAGAAACTCTATTTGAGTGTGCTGGCATCAAAATACTGTTTTTTAATGGTAAAAATCATCTTCATTTACCGGCCTTATGTCATGAAAGCACAGATATTCTGCAGGAGTGATATATATATATATATATATATATATATATATAAAAATAAAAAATCTGCTTCGTCCTCATCACCCAAGCGAATCGAATGACTTTGGAGATGCACAGATGAGGGCGCTATGGATTATACCAGAACATTTCAGTGACCCGTCTCTGACAAACATCTATTCTACTTGAAATTGCAGGAACGTTGTTGAGGAGAAGCAAAACACACACGTTGGGTCTGACATGTACTTAAACCAAACTTACTTCACAGCTGAAAAAAAATTACACTATTATCAGATGAGGACATCACCACAGTTTGAGAGTCTGTAAGCGGATTTGATCTGTTCTCTGCATTTCATAGAGGGAACGAGGACAGCAAACTCAAAAGCTCAGTCTTTCAAAAAAAAAGAAGGGGTTCAGCTATAGAGCCTCAGCCTTTTATTTGGAAGAGATGAGAACAGGACAGATAGGTTTGCATTCTATGTGCCTGAGAAAGAGACTTTTTGAAATGTTTGTTGGAATCTGATCTGTGGCAGAACTGTGCTTGTTTGTGTGGCCTTGTTTTACTCTGTGGAGAGAAAGCATTTCTCTGCCTCTACGGCAGACTTGAAGGACTCAGAGGAGAATGGGATTGTGGTATCAGATGAAACAGTAGTCGAGGCAACCTCGTATTGCATTGGCGGTTTCACTGAAAAATTCAGTCACCGGCAATATCTCTGTAGGTACTGCCTAATGACCCGATCTGAATTTCAGGGTAATGAGCCAAGTCTGTGGGGACCAGAGCACACCATTGAGAGCTAAACTGCCGCTGCTGATCGCCTCCAGACCGAAGATACACCAGATGTGGAAGGGGTCGAGAGTTCAAGTCACTATTCAATTCTATGAAACTCTTTAATGACCTTCAGCCAGGTTTGCCACCTTATTTAGGACGTGACATCTCCGAGGTCTTGTGATGTTGCACTGTATCTTTAAGTATTTCATAAAGACAGAAAAAAAATAGTTTACATACTCCACTCTGAATCGGCGCATTAAACAGTTCAAATAGTGCGACACGGATGCTTCTACAAAGCCCAGTGAGGTCAGCCCTCAAGCAGCTAAACTTCTCAGGCCATGCAGAATGGTTATTGGTGACTTGAGTGAATGACACAGCGGATGTTTAGTTGCAGATGACTCTGTAGCCCGAAGGCATCGTGGACATGATGTTTGCTCAGGAGACCTCCGTGACTCAGGTTTTTTGAATTTTTTTTATTTGCTGTTTATTTTGCAGATCTTGATCTTCTTGAGAATATTTAGAGTCAAGGAAAGCTATATTCCCAGAAAGTAATCTGAAACCAAAGCATCGTTATTTACGTCGTTACCCAGCACAGATTCTGAAATGTGGGCCTTTGATCAGACTTCAGACAATGCGCTCTGAAAAGCAGGCACAAGTTATTTCAAGAGATGTTAAAGAAATTGGAAGAATTGGCCTCGCTCTCCCTGAGAGACATCAGGTTTATCTTTCAGCAGGATCAATTGGTCAAGCTGTCTTGTAAGTAAAGGATGGTTCTCTATCTTACTATACAGTAAAGCCATTTAAGATGCTGTCAGACAATTTGGCTTCACTGAAACACTAATGTGTATGAATGGTGTATGGGGGGACATCATAGGACAGTGCCTTGTCACAGGGAACATTGACTCCGTGGGGTTTGCTGAGCTTGTGTTTATTTTGCCTCAAAAAAAAAGACACTGTTTATCTGGTGTCAATGTACACAACAGAATTCATTTGTCAGTACCCTCTGTACTCAGACCATGTGAAGATGTAGTGTCCGGACATGAGTGGCTTGATTTCTAACCATTAACATCTTACATGAAGGATGGCTACCAAATGGTTCCATTGGAACACAGCGTGTTGTCACACTGATGGAAGCCATGGGTTGTCATTCTGCTGTCAATTGAGCTTTATTTACTCTCTTTCACTACCCAGAAGTGGATGATCCGGAGCAAAGCAACGAACGTAAAGGTCACTACTAAGGTGTTGCCAGACCCCCCCCTTACGTGCCCCCCCCCCCCCCCCCCCCAAAAAAAAAAGCCTCAATTCTAAATATTTTAGAGGAGACACCACAACTGGTGGGGGTGGAGACCCCTGAGGATTTTCACTGTACCCAGGAAGTTGATCTGCTTTCAGCACTGAGACCAATACAAGCAAGAAAATCGGTGGCTGCCAGGAAACAAGTCAGTCAGTACATTTCAACAACATTCATTTTTTAGCATAACCAAAGATGAAACATCATTGAATGTATTTTGTTAGTTTCATTATTTTTGTTTTTACAGCACAGAGCACTGCTGCAGATTGGGTTGACAGGTTCAAGATTCCACGGGCAACATTACCTGATGCCTTGATGCAGTGTTTGGAGAGGCCAAGACCACGGTTAGAAATGATCCGGATCGTGGTTCCTGAGATGATGAATAACTGTGCTTTTTCAGAGTAAACAAGCCTCCACAGAAGTTGCCAAGAAAGCATTCACTTTCACAGTAAGATGTCTGAGGAGGAGATGTTGTGGGGAAAGGATATCACTCACTGGTTAAGCAGTTATGACCCTTTTACGACTTAGAGATTCAAAATCTTTGTTGAAACATGAATGCTGTTCACCTCCCTGCCTGAGGGAATAGGTGACTTAGTATATTCTTTAAAGATTGATATGTTTATTGTTTTTTGGCTCACCCTGGCTCTTATTTCTACCGCAACTGTTCTAAATAAAGAAATGAAATATTGTGGACCGTACGGCAGCAGCACTGGGAGTGGGGGAAAGAGGGAGATCCGGTGTATGAGCTGCGCTCAGGTTTCCCCGAGGGCGTAACAGCCCAGAAGGAAAATGTGAGGTGCTCTCCAGCACCAAGGATAATGAAGCTCAAAGAGAGGTCAGATGAGTCCGACACTGAAGGAATCCCAACAAATGGCAGCGGTTCAGGACATTTAAGAGGACAGCTGGAGGGCTGCCCAGGAGATGTCAAGGACATGGCACTCGAAGAGGAGAACCTCTTCCACTTTGTAGAAGAAACGTGTCTGGAAAAAGAAGTGGAATGCTGGAGTGGGACACCATTGCATGTGGGGAGTTGATATTAAGTTTTACTGAGCTAACGTAAGGAAATATTTCTTTCCCATTTGAGTTAATAGATCCTCCAAGTTTGACCAATCGCCTTCTTCCCCGCCACCCCCAGTGGCTTCACTGTGACTCTTGGAATGAAGGAAGTGGATCAGGACCAGCAAAGACCACCATTCGTAGCTGAAAAATAGACATTTGTTGCACATTCAGACTATTTCATCAACTCAAAATGGAGTTGTTTAGCAGACCCTGGTGAAGGGTTCGTTCTGACCACAGGGAAAGAGCTGGTGGGTCAAACTGGGAGGACCTGTTACACTTGTGAAGGAAAAAATACCAGTGTGAAGACCCACAACCAGCACTTTTTAAGAGCACCTTTTAGATGGTAATGGATTGTGTGCGGTTAATTTTTTTATCAGTACGTCTTTAAATATGGTTTAAAGTTTGATGGATAATTGTGACAATGCTATAATATACAGTTTGATCTGGAATAAACAAGATCATGTTTCATCACCTTTACCTCATTTATATTGTATATTTAAAACATGGGGTTCCGGTAGTCCAGGTTGATGTGTCCTTGGGCAAGACCCTTAACCATAATTCTGATGGGTAGGTGGCACCTTGCATGGTAGAACCTCCCATCAGTGTATGAATGGAGGTGAATTATGACATGTAGTGTTAAAGCGCTTCGAGTGGTCGGAAGACTAGAAAAGCTCTATACAAGTACTTTACCATTTACATGAATACTCAGACAGACCTGGGTGGGCAGAGGTGAAGAAGAGGCTATAGATGAATTGATTTGCTAAAAGCTGTCAGGACCAAAATATATCCAGCTGTCTGAGCAGTGGTGAGTTCTGACTTCTTGGAACAGTTTGGAGAGTTAGAAATAGTTAGCACACAATACTTGAGTCAATCTCAATCAAATTTGAAGGGATTCTGCCTTTTTATTTTTTTTTTTAAGGGAGCTTTAAATTAATCTTCTTTAAGACACGACATGGATTATTTCGTATTAATATTGAGTCATCTCTAATACAGTATGAGGAAATACTTTGTCAAATATAACAAGTTTGAATATAAACCCATAAATATAGAGGACATTATAAGTTTTGACATCATTACTAAGAGTGGCATCATGTGTAGACCAAATGTGGTCAACTAGGAGAAGACCAGTTTACAATAGTGACCAGATGTTGGTGTGGGACGCGTTACTAATGCTGAGAGGTATATCAAAATGTAGACTAACTCTCGAACTCAAGAAAAATAAACATTTCTCTTTTGTCCCGTTCTGTTCCACCGGGTAACCCAGTTATTTATCTTCCCGTCTTTGTTGAGTTAGTTTCTATCATGTTCCACCTAATTCTGCAGAGCTTGTGACTCGCAATGTTCCTGTTGAGCATGGCGAAACAAAGACGGCAACAGGTTATCCTTCACTTGACCCATGTGTGTGCAGCTTTATCGACTTCAAACGCAGCCGCGTGGTGACAACCTCCCCGGCTTTCTGCCCAGCCATTGGATGAAAGCCAGATTTTTAGAAAATTGTCTGTCCTGCAGCAGCTTCACTTTGGAAAACTAGTCTCCCTAGTTTACTAATGGTAATGGCAAACTAAAAACAAATCTCTTCCGACAATACCTGGAGTAAAAAATTAAATCATCGATATATATCGTAGTACTTTAGTAGCACTTAAATGGCGATTTCTTAAGGAAATTGTACTTTCTTGATTCTTGCTGTTCTGGGTTTGAACTCATGGTTGAATGCACTTATTGTAAGTCGCTTTGGATAAAAGCGTCTACTAAATGGAATGTAATGTAATGGCGATGGTTGTATTTTGATCCTTTCAAACACAAGAACAAATGGAAACTTCATCATGGCCACTCGTAAAAGAGGTGTAACATAACTGATTTGCCTTTATGCATTAATGTCATGTACGTATCTGAGAAATAAAGAGTCCAGATTGCATCCACATAGAACATAAGTTCAAGCGTTTTTGCTTTTAAACATGTCACAAAGGGATCAAGGAAACCCACCTGTTCTTCCAGCTGTCAGTATTTCTAAGTGACTTTTTTCCACCGATTGTGACCGAGTGAATTGTGTGTCATGTGACACTAACCGGATTGCTGCAACGAGAGGAGGGACTCGAGCCTGACGGGGAGCTGCTTGATTTACGAGTCAATCTGCGTTCCAACCCTCACCTGTGGTCATGAACTCTGGGTGGTGACCGCAGTGGCTCAAATGAATTCCTTCACAGGGTACTTGGGCTCACCTTTAGTGCCGGCGTGAGGAGCTCAGACACCAGCGAGGGCCAATTTTGAGGGCAGCCTTCCGGTGATGAGCGCGAATATATTTGACTTTACGAGCCGCAGGGGAGCAACCGGACTATTAATTTTGTCTCGGATCCCCTTTGTCGGATCGGTGGATATACTCAGGGAATTGGGCGTCGGCTCAAGACTGCCAAGTGTCCTTGACTGCATCGTGGTTGACCATGACCTCTGACCATGAAAGTGATGCTTGGAGGAGGCGGAATGTAAAAGAAAAAGGAAGCCGATGCAGGAGCAAAAGTATCACAGTGCTTTGAATAGAAGCAGTATCGTTTGGTGGTGAAGCTGTGTCTGTGTGTGAGAGAGAGAGAGAGAGAGATAAAACAATTAACACTGATAATAAGCATCTGTTTTAAGAAAGATACTGGAGAAAAAGAGGTTGAGTAGATATGTAAATATGTTGTTTTTTATCAAAAAGGTGTGCGTTTGTGTGTGTGTGTCTGTTTGTTCCAGTCGGCAGGCAGGGCACTGTGGCTCATCTCAGTTGTCCACAGGGTGCTGAAGGCACAGCAGTCTAGCCGCCCACACACACCACCTTCGTCACACACTTACAGACAAACACACACTTAAAACATATCAAAGCCCACAAACAATCCCGAAAACACACACATGCGCACACACACAAAATGACACACGGACACTCAGCTATAAATATAGTCTGTCACTGTGAGGAGGCAGATGGACTGAAGCGTGCTCACCGCGGTCAACAATAGCCAAATTAAACCATGCACCTTAATGTGTGTGTTTGTGTATGAAATGATATGTGTGTTCCCTGCAGGGTCAGAATAAAACCTATTAAATATGCCAGGGGGGGGTCACAGAATACAACTGGAGGCACAATAACACTGTCTGAACCATCTCACACAAACACACTTGAGAAAATCTTAAGGCACCCTTGATCAGGCCCTAACCTCTTCTCACTCACAATTCATTAAATACCCACACTTAAGCATCAGTGTGAGACTCACCAGGCTTACATCTAACCCCTAATGTAAACCCATCTGTATTCATATTAGACGCTAAGAGCAACTGACGCACTATAAACAGAACAAATGTCCACTTAGGGAGGAGACTATCACTCTGGAGACCGTTGTTCGTGTCCTGTGTGAAACCAAGCCCAATCTTTTTTTCAGCATAATAGGTCAAACTGAAGAATTGTACCAATCATACCAGTACCCTCTCAGAAACCCTACTAGGAGTCAAAGTCAAGTAAATAATTACATCCTTGTGTCTTGGTTAATGGGTTCTTTTCATATCTACAACACTTAAGATGCAGCATATTACATCGACCAAAACCGATCCATCACTTAATAAATACGTACAATTAAACATTTGGTTTCTGGAGCTTGTTCTGTAATGTGGCTGGTTAAGTTCACAGGCAGACTGAGATTCTTTGGCATTCGGTAAGCTTTAAAAGTGCTTGTCAGATCCTCTAATAACGCTTGAAATACCCTGACATAAGTGTTGGGCCTGTGTCAAACAATTTGTTTAACTTTTTAATCACTGACAACATAACAAAAGAGTTTCCTCCATGAGGTGGCTGCCCTGAGGAGCTCAGACATCCATTGTTCATTTTGTTAATAACATATTAATGCCTCCACTGGAGCTGGTCTGCTATTTGTAATATGAGCAAAAACTCTGCTACATCTCGTCCCCGCAGAAGGTTAATCCGTCATTTTTATGCGTGTTGTATGTTGGAATGAGCTTCCAATTACCACAGCAAAATGCTTCTGTGATGATGTTGGTAATTATTAGAAAACACCACAATGTACAGGCTCCCACCAGTTTGCGAAATAAGTCACTAAATGCATTCTATTGGTTTTGTGCACAGGGACATGCATTGTCCGCCCTTTTCGTGCCGCTCAGAACGTCTTTTTTCTGGATGACGTGAAGTTACAAAAGACAAGTCAGGTTTAGGCAACAAAACTACATAGTTTGGATTAGAGAAAAAAAAAACATGGTTGGGCCTCAAATAACTACATACATTTAGGTTTAGTAAAACCAACCAACCACAACACCTCGGTACACGCCGTGTTGGTTAAAGGTCCTGTGTTTGTTGGACACATTCACTTCCCCTCCTGCCCACCAAAGAGGTCTTTGTAAATACTTACTACTACATTACTAGCTCCGACTGTTGCATAGTCATGTGGACGCGTTTCATTCTTGTATCCACCAAGAAAACATTTGCTTAATGACTTTACATGAGCAAAAAAATTTAGGGGTTCATGTACACGAAACCGATAGGATGCATTTCCCGACAGTTTCACGATCTAACATGATACCAACGCTAACCAGCGAGTAGCTAACGTGTGTCTGTGGTCATTGGAACAAACCTGTGATACCAGTGCAAAGGAACAACGTAGAAACCACATCTAGAGAATATTTTTTTATGTTGCGTGTCTTCTATTTGTGAGCCTGACCACATGGACAGAGACTGGACTTCTGAAATCCCATGACAGCGTTGTCCACCTCCAGCTTATCGAATCACGATCACTGACTGAACTATCATCTGGTTTTTCTCTTCAGGTAAAGCCGGGATGTCTTCTTCTGAAGAACTTTAGTAGAACACTTTACTTTGGGAATTCATTTATCTGGGAATTCATTTATCTGATAATAAAAGCCTGCTAGTGTTGGTTTATCTTTTGGCTACTCTTTGATGTTCCTTAAATCAATTTTGATTTTGGGCTCCATGGTTCAATAATTGATGCAAGTTTACTCTTATTGATCCTCAGAATGTTTGCTATTGTCTCAGCGTAACATTCACACACATTTGCAACTCAAAAGTCTTGAAAAGCAAGTACATTTGAACACAGGTAAAGAAGAATGATAGTGGATAATGTACAGAATGGGCAAAAGAACAGCTGAATATATGTAAATGTTGAGGAAAGTAAAGGTTGTGTAGAGAATAGGAAGTTATTACCCAACGGTGACTATGTGCAATTGTAAAAAAGTTTCACTCACGGTAATTTTCCCCCCTATGCATGAGTTCTAAATATGGATTTACAGTTATGGCAATGCCCCTGTTTAGTTATTTCGAAAAGCTTTTCAGGAGTCATTTACTTTGAAGATAAATATTAAAGGGAACTGAGCTGAGGCAATGTCCTCTGTTATAATTAAGGATGATTTGAGTGTGTGTTGTGGTGATGGAGAGAGTAGCTTTGTGTGCTGCGCTTAATCCTGGAAACTGTTAAAAGAGAAATATTATATACACATCCTGGAATGAAGTTCAACGCTTCAGTGGGTGCAGACACTTTGATGGGCCCCCAGTGGTGCGAATTAAAAGGATCCTTAAGACTGTATTAGCCCCAAGTTTTAGGAATTCATTTGCAATTATTTTGCTTGAACGTATTCGCTGTCCAAGGGAGGATGTCTTTCAAACACTCATTAATACAGTAAAATAAGTAATGGATGAAAGCAGACTAATAAAGTGAGTTTGTGTCAGTAATTTGGAATGGACCTTGTTAACACATCCTCATGCAACGATTAGTATGATATCTTACTAAAAGTTATTTTGTTATCATTCATTTTCCTACAAAGAAAAAGTAAAGCAAGTGATCAGCGCGCCTGTGCAAGCCCCCTGCAGTGCAGAACCTGTTCTCGTAACCAAACTACTTGGTTATGTCTGGTTCAAAATGGTGGTTTAGGTTAAAATCAACATTGACTTCTAGTTTCACATGGGACAGTAACAGTGGTCTCCTGGGTGAAAGTCCTGCGACCTCTCTCCTAAGAGGACTTGGTCGCTCTATATACTACTTCACCAGTCCTGGCTGACCATTGGTTAGAAGGCCCATTATCCTGACAACCCCAATTTGTCCCATTGGACCAAAAGCCCATTGTCTGGTGGGCCCGTTATCCCGAAAAGACATAATTCATTACTTTCGGCTATGTAGGACTCCTCATGAAATACTTTACATTTCGGCTGATATTTAAGTTTAACAGCTCTTCTGTGAACTGAGTTTAAACAAAAATGTACTTTTGTTTTGGGACTAATGTGCAGTAGGACGATGGGCCTTCGGACCAATGGCATGTTACCACTATGGCTGCGGTTTGCTTGACGAGGAGTTGAGTGTTTGGAGGCAACAGGATGGAGTAAAGGTAGGCAGAAGGAAGGAGTAATTGGTACACAGGTAGAAAAGCTTATCTAGGTGTGTGGGCTACAAAAAAGAGGACATTTGTGGGCGAGAGGGACTGTGTATTTACATGGTGGCAGTGTGTTTATGTGTCTGTGTTTGTGCATTTTGATATGTATTATCTCCCGGCTTGTGGGAATCTATTTTGCGGCTCAGTCCATTTCTGAAGGATTTAGATGCCCCTTACGGAGTCCTGTTGTGCCTGATATGAGTGTGTGTGTGTATAATAGGATTATTTGGCTGGATTGGATAGCGTCTGTCATCGGGGAGGATCCTAACTGAGGCTGCAGCTGAAATACATAAATTGTAAAAGAGGGTGATTCACCTGGGATTGCACATATCATATTTCACGCACACACAGTAGGAAACAGAAACACACATTAATTCAGAGTATGCTGTAGTAACACAAAGGCTCTGTTTTTCTCTTTATATACAAACACACACATTACCACACACTCTCCTCTTTCTTTCTTTGCTAAATCTCTCTCTCTTACAGACACACTCGTGTTCATATGACTCAATATCCCATAGAATGGAGCCACATTGTGTATTGAGAACTGGTCAGATTCATAAGCTTATTGACTCACTCCCTTGGGCACAGGGCTCAACATTCATTGTTAAAAGTGGTTGCTAGGCTGATGACCAGGCATCAGCTTTTGGTTGCCACAACGGTTGCCATTTCTTGTAACCTTATATTTTGAGTAAAATGGAAAAGATATGCAGTTATATTTCAGCTTAAAAACGCATTTGTGACATAAACGCTTCATTACGGTAACAAAATTCGATGTAGTATAATTGTACTTCTTTGTCAGTTGAATCAATTTGCACATTTGTTTGTGATGTTGACGGGTGAGTTAAACTTTTTACAGTCAAACTATTTAATTTGCTTTGCCCATCGTCTCTAGATGCCGGTGAGCACGCCTCAACGCCCGTGCAGCCTTGTCTGTTTCCGGTTCTAACAGAAATAATTTAATAACACGAATGCAACAAATATTCAAAACGCAACCATTTTGGGGTGCACGTTTTGGAACAGTTCAACATTTTTTTTTGGGCTTGCTTTCTGAGAATGAGAAGATTGATTGACGTCCTATATACGCAGCCCGGTGTCATAGGAATATGTACAATGCCTACGACCTGTTTACAGCGCACCACGTGGTGGTGGCACGTAATAATGGCATAATGTGCTGTTGAGTTATTGTGAAGTTGCATTTGTGACGTTTTTTCCTACAACCTAAAGTTAAATTGTCTCTTTGGTGCCGACACGTTACGTGCCACCACTACGTGATGCGCTGTTAACAGTTCGTGGTCCTTACACATATTTTTGCAAAATCATGTTGCATATATGTGACGTTGTTAGCCTAGCTTAGCATGAAGACTGGAAGCTGAAGGAAACCGCTTGGACACCCCTGGTCCAAAATATAAAAATACACCTACCAAGCGCCTCTAAAGCCGATGAACTTGTATTTCGTTAGTTTTATCTGTGTTTTTAGGGGGAGTTATGGTGGAAACCTTTCTAGACAAACAGCCAAACACAGGGACTTCCTGAAGTCGTGCGAGGCTGCCAGGTTTAGTATCAATGTGCCCGTACCGAGACCAAAACCTAAACAGTGTGCTCAGCGACTCTACCTGGCTACCCGCGCTGCAGCTGGAGACGTAGCATAGATGTAACCTGTGGATGTATACTCTGTTTGTCAAGAAATAGTTCCAATACGCATCGCCTTTCGAAACAACGCCATGTTTGACATCAACAACCTGTGTACGGTACGTGAACTGCGGGACAAAATGTTTTGGTATTCTCACTTCTTCATGAGTAGATATGGCAGAGATCAAAACAGCAAAGCAAAGAGGAGAAAGGAAAGGATGGACAAACTAAAATGAAAAAGTGGAGGGAAATACAGAAGAGAAGCAGGAAGGAGGGGGGAATAAAAGAGCAGTGTTGGCATGAGAGGAGACAAGAGGGAGATATCATTTGGGATGTTGTACAGAAAGGTAACCAGGTGTTGCCGTCTCTTCGCTCTGTAGAACCGGACCCTCCAGCGCATCCCCGCTGTGACTGTGTGGTGAGACTACTTCTGGCTCTGCTCATTACTCTCTTAATTGAATAGAGACATCTGCTTCATCTCCCCTTTTTCTTTCTGTATCTCTCATTTCAAACTCTTGATTATTTTTTTCACCCCTGCCTGGAAACTTGGGAAAGACGGAGCAGATGATTGAAGGAAAAAAAGAAGGATGATGGTGCCAAGTGTCGAAGAGGGACACCGGTGAAGAGCGGAACAGGGGGATGGAGGTTGGAGGATGAGAAGAGAGGAGAAGTGCCAGAGCTCGGCCCCAGGCTGGGTAATAATGATGCTAATGAGTTAGATCAACACAAGTTTGGACTGCCATGGATTAAGATATTTTCTGGCAAAAAGCCTTTGCGGCTATCGCTGTAAAAAATAACACCATTTTTTAAAGTAAGTTCAGTTTCAGCAACTGAAGGATTTCTATATTAGGATATATACGGTTCTCATCTGTATGGATTCAACAGTTGACTGTCCAATCAAATAAAGTCCAATTGAATAATATATTTATTGTCTGTTTTCAAATTAAACTGTATGACTTATAAATAATATATATTCTCATTATGTACAAATGTTCTCTCAATCCAAGTAAAATAATTGCTGGATTAAAATAAACAGAAAGCTTTTGAAAAATGAATATAACTGAATGGTCCTTGCCTTGCAGCTTTAAATTCAGTTCATTCAGATGTGAAGTGATGTCACCCAAAAAGCCACGATATATTCTTCTCATCTTCTAAAAGGAAAGATTTGTGTGCAGGGACTTTATCTGTGGTTATTAGAACCACTTGTTTAAGCTCTATTCTCCTCTCTGTTTACAGCATTGTTGGGCAACCAATTCATGTGTTGGAATTCTGATCATTGTATATTTTTCTGTGCTTTCATTTCAGATGCGAGTGGGTTTGTGACGCTTCACGTCGCCGCTTTTAATAATCGCAACGGTCTCTGAACATATGAGACGCACTGGTTTTGAGCCCGTGGGAAGAATGAACATAGAAGAGTCTGTCCATAAGGCTGTGGTTAAGCTGTCCACTTCTCTCTTTTTGGCTAAACATGTGACACACTGAGCAGGGGAGGGAGAGATGGAAGCCATTGCTAGCTGCTCAGCTAAAGTATGGAAACTAATGTTAGCAGAGCCTAACAACCTGGACTGTAGGATTAAACGAGAAGTTGCTAAAAGATGGAGAGAGCTATGAGTGGTTAAATGTTAAAGATGTACAGCAGGGAATTAGCCTCTTGTACTGAAGAATATCACACAATTAACTTGGTTTAGCTGGATCTGCGAAAGTACGCGATTGGATAACAAACGTCGGCACCAACCAAATCATTTCCCCATACAATTAAGCGGACTCTCAATTACATCTCGAGGGAAATGTATTCTTTCCTGTATTACGGTCTAGTTTTTTAAACAGTTTGTTGTAAATTGAAACAAAGCAACAATAAAAACAACGCTACAAAGCTACTTGGTTTTTGCTCAGGCAACAAAAGTATTTTGCTCACGCTTTTCACGCGAACAGAAGTTTAAAGCCTTGTGATTTATTTTTTTGCCATCCACCATGCAGTCTTCCATGGATTCATTTGAAATTAATTTGTGATTGGTCAAAATCAAATGTAATCCATTACAAAATATGTTTACCTCGAAACATCATTTACAATGCAGTTTTGATGTATTGGAATGTAACTGTTTGGAATTAGCTGGCTAACATTTTACTATTCTAATGAATTAAACTATTTTGTGCCAATGTCCAGACTAGACTGAACGTAACTAGACTAGTTTAAATAAAGCTACAACTGGCCTAATGCTAAAGAGCAGTTGGGCATATTGTGTAATCAGCTAGTATTTATAAAAACAAAACAAAAAAACAATTGTGTGGTTCAATTGTTTGTACTGATCATCTTCAGAGTCGTTTGAATAATCAGAAAACGTTTTGTCATAATGGACTCAGAAGCTCATTTAGTGACTCGGGATGCCTCAGTGTTCTACTGAACTCAGAAGGTCTTTTGTTCCAGCAGCAGTTAGATTTTTTAATGAACACCTTTAGATGTGGTTTTTAGATTTAGCATCTTTCTGATGTTAATCATGTTTCATATGGTTTCAGGTGTTATTTATTCTTTGTAATGTGTTTTTGTCTGTTGTTGACTATGTATATTGTTGTCTGTATGTGTTTTTGGTGGCAAATGAGTTTCCCCACTGGGGATTAATAAAGTTTTCTAATCTAATCTAATCATAACGTTTAAATTATGTAATATTAGGCTTTTTGGCAGTGTTCCAGACCGCTCATCTACCTCAAAAGATGTTTCTGGCTTGGTGGTGTTGATGGATGTTTCTGCCTTCAACTGGGTGAAATCTTTCCCACTGATGTGCTCTGCATGAATTGCATTTCCACCTGGCTGGCGCTGGCTGAAATCGGATTCCCGTCCAGGTTTTTATTTTTTTTTTCCTGACAGATTCAATCCCAATTTAATCTCTGTGGGCACTATGGGCTTTCAGACCTGCAACAAATAAGATAGCAGATAACATTTTAATACCTTATGTAAATGTTGTGAAAGCTGTTGCAGATAAACAAACAAGTGTGACAGATAGTGGTGGCTGTGGCACGTTGCCTTTACAATAGACAGGAAACAAGTACAACTGGGGAGAAAACAAAGGTTTGAGAGGGAAAGAAAAGTGATAGAGCTAGGTTTAGACAGATAACAGGACAAATGAGGTATTAATACTGAATGTGAAGGGAGTAAAAGACATTTGTTCTGAACTGTATTTAATCAGCACTTTTCAAAGCAAAATTGCAAAGTGCTTTACATGGTTGAAGCAGGATTAAAATAGCGAATATAATCAGATAATTAAAAGGAATATAAAGATCAAATGGAATAAAATACCCAGGGACAATCAAAGACTAAAAACAATAAGAATAAAACAGATAAGATGGAAATAAAATACTTCAAAAAAAGATAAGTTTTGATAAGCACTGATTCTGCATGCCTATTAAAAAGGGGGGAGGGGGTGTAAAAATAAAGCGAGGAACAGAAAGGGCAAAAGTAAACCACAGCCTGAGAAAATTACAGAATAGAGAAATGAAGGGAAAAAATGCTGGAAATATTAGACCTGGGGGAGGGAGGTGGAGAAATGGGCACAGCGAACAGGTGTTGGATGGAGAGACAGAGAGAAGGAGTCACTGGGGAAGCTCAGAGTGACAGGAAAAGATGAAGGGGAGAGAGTGAGAGAGGGGGGAGAGAGTGAGAGAGGGGGGAGAGAGTGAGAGAGGGGAGAGGTAAAATGAAAGAGAGGGGGACAGAAACAGGGAACCCAGAGAGAGAATCAGAGACAGACATACTGAGAATAAGAATGAGGGGGATGACAGACAGCCCTGATCCAAACGGAGCAGGAAAAAAAGAGAATCTAACGGGAGAAATTAGGGAGATCTGGTGCATTAGTCATGTACATTTTATATTATGTGTATTATGGGAAAGCTATCATTGCTCCTGAATACATAATGGTTATGAGTCACTTTCACAGCAAATAATGAGACGTTATGGTGTGTTCCAAGATGTGTATGTTTATGGAAGATGGAAGTATCCTCTTTAAATCTCAAACTTTGTACGTTTTCATCAGTTTAATCAGATGTCACTTTGGAGAAATACAACACAAAACCTTGCTTTTACAAAAACATGCCCATTGTCCACGCACACATGCATTAACCTTGAGCTGAGCATTGTAAAGCTCCGGCTCCATAGTATGAGCTCAGATAATGTATTTTATTAATCATTTACATAACCTTCAGTCAGGTGTGAGGATAGTGTCCGCTCTTCTGGGCATGCCCCTAAATGTGGGTTGCACTTAAGAATTAAATGACCAAATATCCAATTTTACACATTGTATTGGTTTACCCTCTATGCCCCCCTGGCTTTAAACAGCTACTACACGGGGTAAAGAGCTTAAGTGTGACCATGTTTGTGCAGGATAATACCAACAGAGGTCGTCTTGAGTTCACCTCAGGAACACAAGAATTAGAATTTAGTCATTTGATTTACTTCTTTCTCTCAGGCAGCCTTGGTGAGAATTCTAGCGGACGGTAATCGTCATTTTAATTAACTGATGTCCTGAAGGTCATTTTAATCTCCTGCGGGTCAACTCTTGGTGTTTCTGACTCGAAACCTGAATTATCAGGCACATTAACACAGTAGGCACGTGGAACAATATGTTTATAGATCAATAACTGTTTCAGAACACCTGATTTTACTTTGAATTATGTTCAACCTATAAATAATACTGTTGAGAATGTGAAAATAACATGCTTTCACACAATCGCCTCAGTGCGCAGGAATAAATAACCATGCAGACCAAGTAACACCATACAAATTTGCACATAGCACTATCAGATTGGCAAATTAGAATAAATTTGAATTCATGGCGCATAAAAAATAGCTATTTGTGGCGTGTAGAAAATGCTGTTTGCAGCTCGCATCCCTCTCTCGAAGACTGTCCCTTCGAAAATGGAATTAGGACTAAAAGTTATATTTACATTAACAAAAAGCAAGCAGGCTGAAACCGTGTCTCTCTCTCAGCTACTTTTCAGTGCTTCAGAGAGCACCCAAAATACCACAACAACCAGCACGGCCCGCGCGATAGTCGCAGGTATCTCGGCCAATAAGGGGCATCAATGAGAGAAAAAAACATGATTCGACAATCAGTCGATGATAAGCAAGCCGAGACTAATCAGATCCGACTATGTAAATTCTTAGTCGGGGACACTCTTATACTATAGTTACATGACTCTCACATTTTGACAAATTACAGTTATTTTGTTACAACCACAGCAACAATTTCCCCTCCAGGTTTTGATGTTACATCTATGGTAAACTTTCTGGAACCCCAGGCTTCATTTTCTCATCTTTTTCTCTTTTTCCTGACCTGTGGAGTTCCTCAAGGGTCTATTCTGGGACCTGTTTTTTATTCTCCCGTTACACGCTCCCTTTAGGGCACATGGTTTGCTGATGATGCAGCTGTACCTGTATGTGTGAAACATGGCAAACCTTCTAATCTGGCCATTGTACAAAATGACGTCTCGTAGTTTTCTGCAGTTGAATAAACAAAACTGAAGTTCTGGTCACCAAATGTGAGAGAAACATGGTGTCATTTTAATTCCCAGTTTAGCTTTCAGTGACACCTTAATCAATCAAAGCAAGCAATTAAACTTTAATCATAAATTACCTTTCGAATAAATAAAATGCTCCTCAAAGTGCTCTACAAGAGATTGACAATATTTAGGGTGATAAAAGCAGTAAAATATTAATAAAAAAAAGAAATCATAATGATCAACACTACACAGTGTGATGATACAATAAAATCAGGAGAAAATATGTTAAAATGATCAAAGAATAAAGTATAAATAATTAAATCCCAAAATCAGCGTCATGGCAGAAGCAGCATCGACAAATGTTTTTGTTCAGCTTTGTTGAACATCTAAAACAGAATAACCGGTTTATTAATCAAAAGCATTTCTAAGAGGTAGTCTGGCGCAAGGACTTGTAGTTAAACTAATGAAAGGATTTTAGTAGAACTTTAAATTAAATGTAGTTGATTTATTGTATTCTGTGGTAGACCAGAAAGGAAAGTGTTTGTGGTTCAGTATTAAGTCTCCCTTTATGCTTTATGGTTTTATCTGTATTTTGTCACTGTAACTGGCGGATGTGTTTACGCAACAAAACTACTTAGGTTTTGGAAAATCATCATGGTTGGGCTTAAATATGTACGTAAACTAAGTAAGATACTTACGGAAACATTGTAGCGGGAAAACAAGTCACTTAAAAAAAAAAAACCCTTTGGGACACCGGTCTTGAACACCGGTCTCAGGTCCCGTGTTTGTTTGACCTATCCACGTCCTCTTCCCATCCACCATGAGGGGTTTCTCTCAGATTTTATACTACTTTTTCAGAGACCAGCATATTCATACAGATGTTTTTACATTGCAGCTAGTACAGACTTGATGGAGACACAATATAAAAGTACACGCAAAAAGAAAGGCGTTTACATTGCACGTAAAATAACTTACAAATAATCATGTCAATCATAGAATTGGCTGACTCCCGACACCACAGAGGAAAATAATGGCAGCAATTAATCTAGGGCGCTCATAGAGTGCGTTAGAACCTCCACCAAGGCCGTTTCCATAAGTGAAAAATAATGTGTATCCGGCCTGTGATTCAGATACGCTCCCCAATTAAATGGGTTCTTCCTGTGCCCATGCTGCACTCTACCACTAAGTTGCATGAAAATGAGGCCAGTAGTTTTCCATAATCCTACTGACAAACAGACAAATAAACCAGCAAACCGAACTGAAAACAAAAGCGGTGGTGATGAAGTCTAAACACCCAGACCCGTGCAAGCACACTGAGGGGGTTAATGGACTTATCTGCTGCTGCCCTTGAAACAGCGATCACGAGCTGATAACGGAGCTGGAGGTGGTCAATTGCATGGACAAGCCGACTGCTGGTCTCCACAGCTGTGAATACACTGCTCGTGTGCCGACACGCATACGTACGCTGCTGCTGTATATCAACCATGTGGTTGTGTCCATGTGTATGAGGCGAGGTGGTTATATATGAGAACAAATATTGATAGAAGAAATGAGGGGGCAGAGAGAGAGAGAGAGACAGACAGACAGACAGACAGACAGAGAGAGAGACAGATGGCAGTCTTTTCTACGCTGTTGTCTGAAACAATATGTTGATCAGGGAGGCAGGATCTATTATTAACCTGGCTACAGATTCTCTGCAGAACATCACAGAGCAGAGGACTAGAAGGGAAGCCGAGCAGCATTCTCTCATGGGATGACCATCCGTTTGCACAGCACCTTCATGAGGAGCAGCAGCAGAGACCGGCTCCTATGGACAAAAATGCCCCCACTGAAAGGTTCAGGACATCTTTGGTTCCTGCAGCAGTCTGGCTTTTTAATGGACAATGTCCTGACCACTATTTATTCTTTCTTTGACTGCATGCGGCAAAAAACCCTATATGACCCTGCCTGGTGTGATCTATTGTGCTGGCGTATTGTGTATATTGTGTCTTCGTAAAATCGTGGCGTACCAGTTTCCCCTTTGGGGATTAATAAAGTTCGCCTTATCCCATCCTGTCATTTTGACAGACAGAAAGATAAGATAGGTGGAAGATGAGAAAGACAAACACAAGAAGATAAACACAAATTAAAAATGATGATGGTGAAGAGATACACCAGATGGTGAGACACAAAGAGGAGTCGGGAAAGAGAGCCGGAGAGCGCCATCATTAGTCAACGTCTGCGACTAATGACATGCGTATCTTGTCGAGCGCTCCGAGAATAATTAAATAAATCAAATTAAGATCCCACAATAGGTTTAGATGTAAAGGTCAAAGTCGGAGCTTCAACCTGTTCTATCAAATTACCATCTGAGCTGACTTAACCCGCGTGTTGATGACATGTTGAGGACCCAGTAGAAGCCCGGGCTGCTAAACCATGTGTCTTACGGTATAACAGTTGGACAGAATGATCTGTGTTCCCTGAGGTAGAATTTACCAAAATGATGACCAAATGTCAAATAAATCCCATGGGTACTGTGTTGTTATTTTTTAATTTTTTATCAATTAGAGGTTTTATTTTTGTGTTAACTTCAGTGATTATTGACTATTAGTTATTATGTTAACTCTGTCAGGAAAATGCTGGATGGGTCGATCCGAAATTTTCATTGGACCTGAAAAGATCAAAGAATATGTTAAAGTATTGGAAAGATTGTCCAACGTCTACCTGATTTTAAAAGCAGATTGTCCCGAGTGCAGAACAAACAGAGGTTCCTGAGGACACACATGTTGGTGGAGGGACAACATGTGATGTGATGGCCTTCATCGCTGAATGAATGAAGAGAGAGGATGACACAACAAGATGAAATATTGTCAAGTCCTGGTTTAATATACGTCTTCCTCAGGTCAATACAAAAGACTTCGCTGGACTGTAATTCATAATAAAATAATCCATTACGGCATTTATGTATCCATCTATTCATCCATCCATCTATCCATCCATCTATCTATCCATCCATCCAACAAACATCTATCCTTCCATCCAACAATCTATCCATCCATCCAACAAACATCTATCCTTCCATCCAACAATCTATCCATCCATCCAACAAACATCTATCCTTCCATCCAACAATCTATCCATCCATCTAACAAACATCTATCCTTCCATCCAACAATCTATCCATCCATCTATATATCCATCCATCCAACAAACATCTATCCTTCCATCCAACAATCTATCCATCCATCTATATATCCATCCATCCAACAAACATCTATCCTTCCATCCAACAATCTATCCATCCATCTTAATCCATCCATCCTCCAACAAACATCTATCCTTCCATCCAACAATCTATCCATCCATCTATATATCCATCCATCCAACAAACATCTATCCTTCCATCCAACAATCTATTCATCTATGTATCATCCAACCATCCATCCAACAAACTATATCCATCCAACGATCTATTAATCCATCCATCCATCAAACTGTCTATCCATGTATCTGTCAGCATCTCTGTATCAATCTCCACACTTGCTCCTCTTTGGGCTAAACCATTTCTCTCTCTCTCTCTCTCTCTCTCTCTCTCTGTCTCTTTTTCAATTAGATGTAATGCCTCCTCCTCCTCCCTCTCTTTTCCTAACTGACTCTGCCTTTCTCTCTCTCTTTTTCTTTCCTCTCTCTCTCTTTCTCTCTCTCTGTCTAATTGAGTGAGGTGGTGTCATATAGTTTGAGGAGCTGTCCAGCCACATCCCCCACCTCAACAGTCACGCTCACCTCCATAACCAGGTTACTGTGTGTGTGTGTGTGTGTGTGTGAGAGAGAGAGAGAGAGAGAGAGTTGCCCGTTTGTTGTGGCTCAATTATCTACAGTTTAGTGTGTGTTAGAAAGTGTGAAGTGTCTATTTGCCTAAACTCAATAATCATACTCCACACACACACACTGCTATACTTCATAACTAGGTTAGTGTGAGTGTGTGTGTGGGTGTTGTGTCGGTCTCCTGCCTCCTCACAGTCACGCAACATACACAGCTATATAACCTGATTAGTGTGTGTGTTCTCTGGCCTCCCGTCTGACAGTTTCACTCTCCCCATACTCCGTACACGTGTGCTGTGCATCATAACTTGATTACTATGCAATCAAACACGCACCTCACACAGTAATAAAACCGTGGCTGGACTTTATTTTACAAATACAGCACATGTATTGGTGCTGTAAGGTATTCATCTTGTTAACTTTGGTATGCAGAAATTCCAGCAGGTAACACAATAATGGTTCGCGCATCTTGTAGTGCAGATTATATATTTATATGTGAGCGTTTCTTTCTGATTTCTTTGTTAAAATGGATTTGGGCATGTTGAAAGGAATGGTAATTCCATCAATTCAATCTGAAATATCTCAACAACTATTGGGTGGATTGTTACATTGTTCAGACATTCATTTTCCTCACAGGATGAATCCTAATAACTTTGGTGAAGAGCTGACTTTTTCCTCCGGCGCTAGCATCAGATGAAATGTCTAGATTTCAGTCATTTCATTCACAGACTTTTTGAACTTTGGTGCTCATCGGACTCAAACGTTTTAAATCCGTCCAATCCTTTGGTTCATCAGTTCGGTTGTCTTGACGATCACCACGGCCTCACAGGGCAGCAAGCATGGCCGTAGTCTCTTTGTCATGTCCAGACTCATTCATTTGGTCTGAAAAACCATCTAATCCAATGAAAGCCAAATTAAATAGCCACAATAAATCATTTGTGATGAGCTGCATGGTCGGTGAGTTGTTTTTTGTAAAGGCATGACTTATAATGATCTAAAACATGTGTTTTTTTCTCATATTTGGACAACCTACTCTTTAGATGGGAAGCCTGGGTCAGCTAATCTTTGTCAAACTTTGATTTAAAGTTACTTCACCACTCTGACATGTAGGAGAGGTCGTGCTACATTGGTACCTCATTTGCCGGACTTATAAGAAAAGCATCAGAGTGCTTCTTCTTTTCAGCATCTCAATACAAACCCATCCATTCTCTCACGAGGCCTGCAAGCTAAGCAGGGGATGTATACATATCACTTTACTGAAAACACAGTTTTAAACTGCTTATACAGAATACATTACATTATGGAAGGAAATAGAAGATCACAGCCTCAAATCGTGTAAAACTTAGATAGCCTTAACTGGATACGTAAGAAGCAACATTAAATATGATGCTGAATCATGAAAAGTGGGGTCAGTGTACAAGTTTCAGAGTAAAAAAAAAAAATGAGAAGGTTGATTACTAAGTTTCCTTTGCCTCATAACTTTCCCCTCCCCATCCCTCTGAGTTATGGAGCGCTACATATATCGCATAGCCCCTCCAGGCACAAGTAGACACCGTGAATTCTCAGCTGAGCATAAATCAGCACTTATCCAACTTCATCAGCAAAACAGGCGAACAAAACAGTAACTTGGCACTGTGGGTTGTTTGTCTCTGCCTGTAGCTCATTTCCATAGCTGCAGCAGCAGTGCTGGCTGTGAGTACGCTGCAAGAAATGAAGGGCTTAGCCAATTATAGATCTGTAAGCTTATCGTGGAAATGAGATTGCTCCTGAAGATATTTACACAGAGGGACTCACTCAAGCTATTACCCTTCAAAAATTAACAATGTCTGCATATTTTTATTGATGGTGATGACATAAAAAGGAAAAGTCGGAGTCTCGTGGATGTTAACATGGGTGTATCTCAGTGTGGAGCGTCAAAATCTGGTGGCTACCTCCGGTTCTCCTGAGTGAAGTGGAAGTGTCTTAAAACTTGCATTCTCACTACTGACCATCAGGGGGTGACTCCTCTAGTTGCAAAAAGAAGTCTGATTGTATAGAATTCTATGAGAAAATGACTCTATTTCTCTCTTGATTTATTCCCTCAGTAAACATTGTAAACATGAGTTTATGGTCTCAATCTCTAGTTTCAAGTCTTCTTCAATACAGTATGATGTTCATTGAGTAAATTATGGTCCACTTAGAGTCAAACAGACCGTAAAGCAGGGTATGCTTTAGGGCGGGGCTTACTGTGATTGACAGGTCGCTACCGCTACTCGAGCTGTATCCACCATATTTCTATGTCACTCCTCCACATTCCAATTATGGTAACTTCTGTTAACCGGTTGCAACAAAAACAACAAGGCAATGGCCGTATTCCAATATGGCGTAGTCGAGGCTTCATAACGGCAGTCCACAAACCAATGGGTGACTTTTTATATACAGTCTATGGTGAAAATGTGTCAAGTCAATCAGCCAATCACAGCCCTTTCCCACTGGACAAAAAAAACTTAAAACAACACCCATCAATCGGCAGTGATAAAAACATCACACTTGGTTAGGCGCGATAAATTTGGCCCTTTTTTGACGCAATGCTATGTGACGCATGTTGAAGTGAATATATAGTAAATAAAGTCAACACATATTTGGACAATTAGTAGTAGTCATTAATTATTAGCGTACAAAACATGCAATTAATGTTCTCCTTAATTTGTTATACCTTGACCTATTTTTGAGGTTTCCGCACGAAAAAAGCATGCCCATACTAAAGTGAGTACAATTCTGCAACCACAAGGTCTATTTGAATAGTTTTGGTGTTATTATAATGGTAATAACTGTGAGATTTTTTAAGTAATGTGTAAATACCAGTATATATGTCACTGGTTAAAAGTAAATGGAGATGGAACACAGAAAAATGAAAATATTTCAGGTTTGCCTATAAAAAAAAAGCACTTTCAGGATGATCATCACTTTAGAATAATGCAGTTGCAGGTTTAAAACCATTTCATATCATAGCCCAATATGTGAACACTCTCTCTGCACAGTGTGACTTTGAATAAAGTGAAGCAGAAAACAATAAAAGAGTTTTTTAGTACAGACAGGTCAGAAAAATCCTCTGAAAATTAGGATTTATTGAATAATTTAGTTCTTTACTTTTTTTTACCAAAACAATTTTTTTTTACTTCTTTTTTCACTAATTATGTTTAATACATCCATATACAGCATTAACATACACAATGCCAAACTAAAAGAATGTTTTTGTAATCTGAAATCTGTATAAAAATTTATATTTTTGTTCTCAAAATCAGAGGTCTGGACAATAAAAAGGCTGTAATTTATTCTGTGTTTGGTTTTCAGAGCCGAGTGAGACATCCTCTTTTTCTGCAGAGATGGGAGCATACAGGACATCCGGCCAACGTGTGATAGACAGCACTGTTTAGCCAATAAGAGTCAGTCAGGCCATGCAGATAGAATGTGATAGGGCAATAGGGTCGGTAGTTGCCATCCCCCCATATGTAAATTGTCAGTCAAAGAAGCTCGCTTTCCTCAGACTCCAGTCAGACAACAGAGATTTTACCTCACTGATCATTGTTAAACACACTTTGTCTTTCCACCAACTGTGGTTTCGTCGAAATATACTCTTAATTCACCGAGCTGGATGTGAAAAGAAACACATTATACGAGCTCCACCTATAAACTTAAAGACTCCATGGACAGAAACGGTAATCTACACCTTGCCAATCAATCACTGTGGTGAATATCCATGACCAGGGTGTACGATACAAACAAGACTTGTCCAGATAGTCCGCCTTTATTATTCACACAGGGAAAAACACTTCATTGAGAGAATTACAATGTCTTCCTCTCAACTAGTTCTTCTTAGTTTACATATGTTACCAAAATTAGCTAAAATAAACTAAATCAATTCAATTATAATTTAAAATGAATACGTTATGCACCATATCAGTGGGATTTGCAACACAGCTTACCAATTTAATAAGAGGTTTGTTGTTGTTGTGGTGTGGAGTATGCGTTGTGACAACTTACACAATTAAGTAGTTGGTAGGATATTTCTTGCCGTCCAAATGAACATCCTCCATCATGACACCTGACAGTGTGACACGGCCCTCCACTATAGTGTGATGCGTTCTCTCTGCGATTTCCGTGACTGTCATGTCATCTTGTCCGCCTCGTCTTTTAGACATGGCCTGTTTTGCTTAAGCAAGACATTTTTGCAAGATGGCAACTTTATTACTCCTTTCAACCTCGACAAAGGCACCTCAGACTTGATCCACTCTTCTGACCTGACCTTTCACAATAAAAGCCCTGGACGTCTGACATACAGTATGTCAACCTCATAACCGTTGACCACAGGGAACTTACTTTCACTTCGAGCATTTCGCTAAAAGGAAACTCAATGACATATCTTACAGTAGCTTAGGCTATACAACAATCTTCCAGACGCTGCACTGGTTCAATAAGATCCCAGGAGTTGGTCTTCTGCAATAGTCGCAAATTCGCCTCGATGCTGAATCGCGCTGAATCAAGGTTCACTTACTAGCTTCTTCCGGGCTTTCAAACATATCCCTCAGCCGCTGAGTTATAGAACTTCAAATGACAAAATATCATCCTGGAACAAAAAAGATTGAATCCCCACTTAAAAGGACCACCTATGTTCTTTCTGCAATCAAACAAATAAAAACAAAATCATTTGAACTACGAGCTGCTTTTTTTCAACTACCACATTCTGGCTGATACACTGAGCAGATGGCTAATACGCTGCTGACACATTGCCAAAGCCATATCAGCCCGGACACTTTTTTCAGTGTAATGGGATTATTAGATGGGTGGAATTCATCAGTATTCAAGTCTGGTTCTTTCTTATTAACAGAGAAGAATAAGGCAAGGCCAAAAAAAGACTGCATGTTTAGATTAAAACATGCCGCTGCTTTATTTTTTTGCATATTATGTGAGGAGGAGGTGGAGGGATATGGAGTGAGTGGAAGAGAGAGGGTAGAGAGAGAGAGATGACCATGTAGACGGGAATGAAAACTTCAAGTGGTCCAAGAAATCTTCAGGGACTCCAAGACATTATTTTTTCTCAATATTTTAGACACTTCAATTTTGATGAATCACAGTGGATTCAGTGGCGTTCAGTGCAATAATGGATTTACATTGTATCAAGAATAATACAGAACACCGAGGGCTGGTCCATGGAGCTTTGCTAGAGCATTTAATATACCCCATTTAACTACTTAAATGGATTAAAATGAAAACATGAGCCCATGCTGTATCTGATGTCTCTCTTTGTGTCTTACACTTTTGGCTCGCTGGGTCTACTGTCATGTTTCACGAAACACAGTGGGCCTCTGATCTGGTGTGAGACACACAAACACGACAATGCATTTCCAGCATTCTTTTATTGCTTACGTTTAGCTCCGTCGTATCTTCACTGTGTGCAGTTTGGGTTTTTTATGATCTGCATAAAATCCACCACGGTAGACAGGAACAGGGATAACTCTTCCCAACTTTAAAAAAATACATTTGAGCAAGGCACTGATGCCAAAAGTGCCTCAGTGTGATGGTTTTCACTTCATTAGACACAATTTGTAGACACACACTTATACTTATCAAAAAAAGAAACTTTCGCTCTTTTCATATTTATTTTATTTTTCAAGTTTTGATTTGATCCTGTAGACCAGGGGTGTCAAACTCATTTTCACCATGGGCCACATCAGCATTATGGTTGCCCTCAAAGGGCCGGTTGTAACTGTAAAAATTTATAAATGTAACTACACCCTAACATATTGTTAAATGACTGTCTCTGCATTTGATTATTGTTTATTCAAGTGTAAAAATATAGTATCATGCATCAATATAAATGTAAAAATAATTGTAAGCAAATTTCTGTTATTATAACATAAATCATTTTGATTTAGGTTTAAGAAACCCACATTACTCTATCAAAGATCAAACTTTTAAAGAAAATAACAAAGACAAATATCATCAAACACACGTTATTACATTAACTTTGTGCAAAGCTTTTTTTGTCACAGTTGAGAGGGACGTAACTCTGGTACAACCAATAACTGTGAGCTGCTAAAAACATGTGACAGATGTGGTCAGGGGCTCACCTGCTCACACACACCTTTACATGGCTCGCCTGCTCACACACACCTTTACATGGCTCACCTGCTCTCACACACCTTTACATGGCTCACCTGCTCACACACACCTTTACATGGCTCACCTGCTCACACACCTTTACATGGCTCACCTGCTCTCACACACCTTTACATGGCTCACCTGCTCACACACACCTTTACATGGCACACCTGCTCACACACCTTCATGCTGCGTTCACAACAAACATGTTGCAAATTTTTCGCGCAAGTAGATTACAAACAAAGTCAATGCACAGACGCGAATGGATGTGAATAATGCAAATTTGGCAAGAATGACGCAACGCGAGAAATTTGCGAAGTTGATAGTCTGGAAGCGGCTTCATCCCGAACCTGGAGAACCTGTGTGCGGCGACAGATGATGTTATGAACCCTGACATGAGGGCGTCTGATGTTCCCACGTTTGTGGGACTTCTACAACACGTACAAAGCAGAAATAGTGGTTATTTATTCTATGGTGGATGGCAGAAATGAACTATTTCCATGGAGATAAGCCACGCCCTCTTTCCGGCGCGTCTAGCGCGAATGAAGCGAAATAACCACAAATAGTCCGCGAATATTCGCAATGCTTTTGGTGTGAACGCAGCATAACGGCAGGTAGGATGCCATTCAATCACGGGTCACAAAATCAACATGCATTGTGGGAGATGTAGTTTATGGTCACTGTACATTGTAAAGCAGCATAGACTTTAATTTTAAGACAATCATATTCCTTTCGAGCTCCCGCGGGCCACATAAAATGACTTGGCGGGCCGGATTCGGCCCGCGGGCCTTGAGTTTGACACCCGTGCTGTAGACGAACCAATGTTCTGTACAACTGGAAAATGATTTCTACCACACTTACATTCGAACTGTATCACTCAGTTCATGTGGCTGAGCATAATAATGTATACGGTCAAAAGGAAAGTCAGACATGAAGATGAAGGAGTACGTTGTGCCTCATCAATCATGGCAATCATGTACACCCATGTCCTTCAGTGCAAAATTCACTTAAAAATTAATGTATTCCGGATGTAGAAGAGCGTGCAACGAAAGCAACTTTCAGCAAAGAAATAAGGGTTCGATTTTAAAAAAAATGGAAAAAACACCAGAAGAAAAAGTCAAGAAAGGCAAACTAGCTGGACAAGAAGTAAAGAGGAGCGAGAAACAGGGCACCCGGAAAGAAGTGTAATGTAGAAAGTAGAGAGTGCAAGAAAAGAAGTGTCTCGAGGCTATACGTTGTTTTTTAGAATCCATCCACCCATCCATCATCTTCAACTTATCCGGGACCGGGTCACTGGGCCGGTCCCGGACACACACTGGGCCCACAACATTCCTCTGGCCTGATGAGAAATATAATCCCTCAACTGTTTTCTGGTTCTTCCCCAGGGCCTCCGCCTAGTTGGACGTGCCCGGAAAACCTCTTTTAGGGAGGTCTTGAGGAAGCAACCCTGATCAGATGCTAAATCCACCTCAGCTGGCCCCTTTCGACGTGAAGAAGCAGCGTCTCTACTCGGAGCTCCATTGAGATGTCTGAGCTCCTCACCCTATCCCTTCAAAGGTAAGCTTATTTTGGCTGCCTGTCTTGGCGGTCTTGTTCTTCCGGTCACCCCCCAAAGCTTCTGCCCATAGGTGAGGGTCTCAGCTCCCCCTCTCCCCCACGGACCGGTACGACGGAGCATCACTGCCGATGTCCGTCCATATCACGCTCTATTTGTGATGGTTCCGTTTTAGGAGTTTAAAACTCAAACTTTTGTCAGCCCTTTGATGGCATTCATAACAATCGTGGCTGTTCCACACTTAGGAAACTAATGTCCGTGTGAACTTTGCTTAACTATTGGTTTTGCCACCGAGCTACATTTGTGACGAACTATCACTGAGTAACTCCAAGTCCACCATGTTGCTAATTCCGGTTATTTTTAGCCGCTGCTAGTTTTATTCTTTCTGGTATAACCATTTGTCGACAAATTGTGAAACATATCAATAAGTATGGCAGGTGTAAGCAACACTATAATGCCTTCACTGGTGCTGGCTGTCTTCACCCGTCTTATCCCCTGTATAATACGAGAATGTTGAAATCCAAATGAACGTCGGATTATGAAAATACACAGCTCACGAGTTGGCAAGGAGAGCATGAAAAGGAGTGGTAATAATTCATCAGAGAGAAAACGCAGCTGTAAACTCTTGCAAACCTCATCAACAATTATAACTGTTTGATATCTGGAAATATAAACTCCAATCTGCTTTGTATAAAAGATATAAAATAACACAATGGAGAGCAGTGACCTACAGGATAGCAGGGGATCATCAAACGGGCCCTTCGCGCCCTGCCAGCTGACTGAAGCTGTTGTGACTGATGCTGTCTGGCACAAAGGAGCTCGTGAGGCTCGCTGCGTTGCACCTTTGGGTGCTGATGCCGAGGGGGGAGTGGGGATCAGGTGTTGGCCTGCAGTTAAGTTGCGGCCACAAACCCCGCAGAGAACAGAGGCGAGTGAAGAATTCCAGACAGGTGAATAATAATGTCTCATTTGCATCCCCGACTTTGAAGCTGCTGTCTCCCTGATGCCGCGTCCCGGGTGTTCAGATGTAGCACGAAAACAAGTTTAACCAAGTTTATCAAAAGCACCAATATTGTGGAGAAAGCCTCTGTTCAAAGGGGAGTATCAGTTAGTCTACCGTTTCCTCTGTGGACGTATGCCGTTTTTGTCAATAAAATGGCTGTTTTCGCCTTCAGTGTCAATGTCACAGGTGTGAGAGTGAATGGGCTTTTACAATATGTCAGCCTGGTCTCCTCAAAAATGACGTCCCTGAACAATAGAAACAGCATTGTCAATTAGGTTTCAATGAAAACATTCTTTTATTACGCCTGTTTTTGACGTATAACAACTATATTTCTAATCAAGGGGGGAGGACGGACAACCGTTTGTGTCCCGCGTGAAACCAAGAAAAACAACATTTCCTCTCAAATTAAGTGCTTTTTTTCTTCCCATTGACTTACTTCAATATCCGTCCGTTCACTGAAACACGTAACAAACTTATGTTAAGCCAATCCATGATGTTTTACTTTCCCAACCAAGCAGTTCTGTCGCGTTTCTGTTGGTTTGAATATACAACGTTAATCATGTGTTTGGAACTGTGACCGTATTCAGGGAGAAAATGCGTCAAGTGTTTCATTCACACAAGAGTATACAAAACCATGTGCTTGTGTAAATATATGCTCATATAAACTATTTAGTTATGGCATTATCAGAAAACATGCTATATTGTGACATATTGTTATCAAATTATGAAAATATCTATATCATGATCAAAGATTTTGGCCATTTCAACCCTCAATGTTGTTTCTCTTGTTTTATTCCTGTCTGCAGAATAGCACTTTTAACAATGGCAAAGTAAATAGGTTTTTGTATAAATCATCTTTCAAGAGCATAAACGTACAGTGGCTTGGGTTAAAACAAGTACGTCTGTACATTAATATGTATGTGTGTTACGTAACTGCGTTAAGTAGGCCTGGTAAGTTACATAACGAAACTACGATAAAACACATCAACGTCGACTTGGTTGGAACACAAACAGGTCTCCTGGGTGAAAGTCTGTGTTTGTTTGACTCATCCATTGTCCATCCATTCCACGCAGACTTTCTCCCTAAATTCTCAACATCGGTTGCTCTGACTGTCTAATAATGACTCAGATGGGTTTAGATTGGGGTTAGTTGAAAGTCATGAAGACGCTAAAGGGTGCCTTGGTGTCAGACGCCCCGGGGTTACCGTTAAAGTGTCTGTATTTGATGAGCTGGGAGGAATAACATAATACAATAGAATTAAATACAAAGGCGAGTCTATACAGGTGTGAAATGAGCTGCTTCTTAAATGTGTCCACAGAAAAAACAACCTCCAAAGTACTAGCCCAGCGCAGCAGTTCTCTAATGTAGACAGGTGTGGATGAAGATCTCTAAAAGAGATCACAGGAAGCTTGAATCTAGGGGTGACTGTGCTGGGGAGCCAGTGTAAAGAAATCAAGGTCAGAGTCTCACGTGTCCTGATTCCCCAGGGCTCCAATAGAATCAAGAGCGAGATGCAAATTATGTTCTTTTTCTTGAGAAGACAGTTTTGTTTCCATCTACTGTAAATGAGGTGAAAAAAACCCCAAAACTTGTATTCATCATTCCCCGTCCAAACACCCGACTTGACAGACAGATTGCCATCTATTCTGGTATGCTTCCTTTGAGGCTGCTGCTCCACCCGTGTGGGCTGCCCCGTGCTGAGATTGGAGCGGCTCCATTATTCAGCCCGAGAGTAGAGGGTGGTAGATGTGGAGGAGGGTTCCCTAGGAGGAGAGCTGTGCATACATTATGGCGTAATTAATCTGACTGAGACAGAGGGATGATGGAGGGAGGGAGCATGAGAGAGTGGGGAAAAGAGGAAAACAAAGACAAACAGAAGGAATAAAAAGAAAGTAGAGGATCAGAGAGAGGAATAGAGAAAACGAGAAGGGAGAGGACGCACAACTGAAAGCACCAAAAAAGTGTATTTGTGACAGAGAAAGAAGAGGCTGACAGAGAGTGATAGGGCGAGCTTTAGAAACAGAGAGAGAGAGTATAATTACAGAGGTTGAGCCACAGGGCTCCTCTATGGATCATTAGCCAGCTTAAAGAGCCAGGGCTCCGGCACTGTGTGGAGACACTCTGTTGAAAAGGTCACAACTACAGCGGCTCTGGATGAATAGTCCATGCAAGTTCACTTTATTTATCTTGGCAGTTGGAGACACAGGCCCAGAGATAAGCGGGCAAATAAACTGGCATGACCAAAAACAAAATACACAGACAACGCATGCGGACAGAACGGGTGGCTTGAGGAATCCTGCTTTCCCACCTGGCCACCGAGGCGGTGACAGGGGCGTGGCTTTAGTGGTTTTTCTATACAACAAGAGGGTACAGTTCAATTTTGCCTTGGCAAGTATTGGATGTTCACACAAACTGCTCAAAACACAGTTGTCTGAAGCTCTCCTTCCTCGGGAGGAAGTGTTTGGTCAGCGGGATCTTTACACAGGAAATACAGCTCAGACGGGGGCTGTCAGAGAATGGATCAGAACAGACGAGGCAGCTGTGTTCAGCAAGAGCAATACAAGAACACAGGAGGTTGAACAAATCTTTAAAACATGGACTATAACATCACACAGGAGTGGAGCCCGGCCAATGCCAGATATTTCAGGCTGGTTGTACAAAACAAAGTTACAGTGTTCCTTAGAGAGTTACGGTGTCCCTCTGAACCCCAAAACCCACCGGCGGGATGGAAAAGCATGTTTTCTTCAAACAATTGCCAAAACTACACCGTTTATCATAACCCGAAGATGTAATAAATGCCATTCACGTCAGAGTTTTCATCTTTCCGACGGTCCTTGAACACATGGTATGTGATGAACGCTTTCCGTCCGAAAAAACAACAAAAACTAAGCTTTAAATTGTGATTTTTCATCAAAAACCTGTCTCATTTTAAATGTTGCACCAAATAAAGCGTTTGAAGTAACCAGATCCTATAAAAAAAATAATAAACCTTGAATTCCAAGCTCCTCAGCGCAATTAGGAAGCCATGATTGACTCGGCACAGACCAAAAGTCACATAACAATTCAGTGAATCTGCAGGCGGCTGAAACAGCAGGCGGCTGAGCACAGAGCATTGAGGAGAGGCTTTCAGTAGAGGTTGTAAAAATGTAAATAGTTCAATGTATATAGAAAGTAAAGCCTCCTTTTTTTCCAACATTGCTAACACTTGTATACATTTGGAAACATTTGGGCTATATAGATCCCAGTGTTTCAAAGAAATTCAACTTTCGTTTTTTTTTTTTCTTGTGATGGGAGCAAAAAATGCCATGAAACTGCTGTAGGGTTCAGAGGGTTAAAATTGTTGTTACCACTCAGTCTTCTCCTTAAGGTTACCTTGAAATATTGTTACCTTATGTATATAAGGTGTTGGTGTTATGCTTTAGGAATCCAATAAAGTTGGTTATACCATTGCACAAAAGACGTAAGCAACCAAAGTAAGGAAGGGAAAAAAAACACAAGATACCTCTGACTGGAAGAGTTTATGGAGACAAATGAAGCCACTGAACGCATCCAGAGAAAAGTTTTCCATGACAACTCAATGGATATTCTCTTTGTTAATCCTTTTGTTAAAACCTCCCCCAATTGTGTGTCTCATCATGTCTCGTTAAGCCAGGTTGGGCAAGCATCCCAGGAGCAGGAGGACATGTTACAGGTTTTTATATATTTTCACGATGAAATCCAGTCCTGCGGATGGTACTCGGCTGTAAAGGCGGCACCAGCAGGAAGTGGCTCACATACTGCGAGGGACGTCCTATTGTTTTGTTTTGTATGTCTGGCGTTTGGGAATAGGACGGACGCCAACGTATTCATTACTGGAATGTCCGATGGGGGCATGGACACCGATCGTACAGAGGCGTACGAAAAAAGAGCCTTACACACCGAACCTCGGCCGAAGCTCATTTCCAGAGGCGCTCAAAAGCAAATATCAATAGCATGTTCAAACTGTCATCAGAAGTGTAAGATTGTTCGATCGACTGAATGTTGCAGCTGTGCTCATCACAGAGTCCAATCAGAGGGCTTGGAAGGTGTCCATTAAACAGCTTATGTGGTGGGGTTCTTTTTTCAGCTATGTGCTGAAACTGCAAAAGTCCATTCAACAAAGAGGAAGTTGTGTGACGGCTACATCAGCATGTGTGAGAGATTCTTTAAATGATACGGTGGCTAGCACTGGTTTTGCCTCCTGAAGGAAAAACGGCTTTAAAGAGGCGAGGGGATCCGTATCACCAGACTAAAAAGCAGGTTTGAAGTCACAATGGCTGCAGCTCTCGTTGCTGCTGGAGAGCCGTGATTATCAGCACAACTCCCGCTGATCTGCACCGCACTCGGAAATAATGTCTCACTATGAGACCATGAGCGAGTATTTCTGTGAAGCACCGTTATGTCCTTGTTTGGCAAAGTTGCTACTGAGAAACACTATTGGCTTAAAATAATGCCCATAGAGTGCTGCTGGAATGAGACCTAAAACCTGGAAATGATTTGAACTGATGGTAACCAGTCGATGTTTTTTTATGGGTTTTCGTTGAGATGCCTGAAATAAGGTCTGTGGTTGACACAAGCTTCAGAGGTTTTTACTTTTAGTACTATGACATAAAATGTCAGTAAATACCCCGCTTGTTAATTTTTATGCTTTTACAGGCCTCTAAAAAGGCGTTTGTTAACAAGTGGCTATATAAGATGACGAGTTGCGATGAAATAAGGTCATGTGACTGATGTGTAGTTCGTCTGTAGCTCAACGCTTTTTACTTCGGGCAATTGTATTTACGCTTTAGAAATCATAAAAGTTGTGTTCATCTCAGAAGACTATGACTTTTTTTGCACTAATTTTAAAGCCAATGGAAAAATCTCCTTGGCTTTTTGAATAGGAAACCAGGGTGTTGCTAACTTCTGGGTTGGACTAGAAAAATACATCATTCCTGCACTACTCTATTGAGGTTACATTTTACAATTCTTTCGGTCTTCAGTATTCATACTTTCTTTACCCACAAATTCATCAGAGAAAAATGTGATGTATCAAGACATGGCAGGTATATTATAGTGCTTCATCACAAAATGATATAGTGGAACAATCCATGTTTAGATAATCTGTCATTATTAAAAGTAAACATTCTCGCTGTTGAACATGTCCTGCATACATTCATCTAAATAAATAAGAGAGGGAGAAATGAGATCTGAAAGGTCTTGAGCAGTTGGACGTGATGATAGTTAGACCCAATCTAAACTGCAGATGACCTTATCAGACCCTAAAAGACTTGAGAGCGGCATCACTTAGAGCAGCATGACGCTACGACGATTAATGAGCAGCAGTACTTGGTATTTTCCTGCACTTCACCCTTCTCCCCCCTCTCTCTCTCTCTCCCGCGACCACATGATCACATCTGATCTGATTAGACTGAATTGAAACAGTCTGACTCAGGTCACAGGTCAGGCTTCAGTTGCCACGAACGCAGTGAACCCACGAGGACCTCGAAAGCAGACCGAGGAGTCGGAAGCAATGCACAGGCCTCTCCTGTAGGCATTAATACAGTGTTGTATTGTTAACTTTGTAAAAACCTGCACATCAGGGCTGAAGTTGTTTCTATGAAAAACAAAACTCCAAACGCTAACAAGCTGCTGCGGGGAATGTTCAGGACATTAATGTACCTGAAGCAGGTGAGAACATGGTGTAGCAAAACGCGCAATACCATGACCAATTTACATGGTTGCTGCAGTAAATTACTGTGCGGGTATGCTGAGTCATCTTCTGAAAGTTTAAATCCTTAAGCTACAGATATTCAATGTTGGTTGATTTGCCGACTGCCAGCATTAATGCACAGAAACTAACGGAATGCCTAAAACATGAGACGAGTGTGCTCATGATGTGTCTTTAAGAGAGAAGGTTCATTGTGTCAGCCTTTTACATTGCCATCATCGGTCTGTGGGTGTGTGTGTGAATAAGAGGCAATTTGTGGCTGATAAGCTTACACTTTCCAGTTTCCCATTAACCGCAATGTGACATTTAAATTTGTTTTTTTAATTTGCAACGGTGACTTAATTCCAACTCCTGTCACTACAGACCCTAATGGAACAAGAAACGTGTTATCTAAACCTTGGCAAGCCAACCCTTTCTCACTCTCCAACTCGTCAAATACCGACGCTTGGTCAGGGCCTCTTGGCGTTTGATACTGACGCAACCCATTTGTGTAGTTATTAGAGCGCTAGAGCAAGTGACGCAGTATAAAGAGCGAGAGAGTCAACAGAAGGCAGGAGGAGAGGATGGCTGGATGGATGGTACCAGGGAGGCCGCTGTTCGTGTCCCATGCAAAACCAAGTTAACCTTGACTTATTGTACCTTACTTTTGTTACTTAACTGGCGAACCTAACTAATGCCAGTTACTTAACAAGCTTACTTATTAAAACCCAGATCACGATCTTTTGAAGTGAAGTGAAGCCAATGCGGAAGTGTCTTAAAACTTGTATTCTCTCTAATGACCAGCAGATGGTGACTCCTCTGGTTGCAAAAAGAAGTCTGATTGTATAGAAGTCGATGAGAAAATGACCCTACTTCTCAGTTAAGTGTTCTTCAATACAGCATTATGTTAATTTACTAAATTATGGTCCATTTAGAGTCAAATAGACCATAAAGCGGCATATGCTTTAGGGTGGGGCTATTGTCATTAACAGGTCGCTGCTGCTACTCCCGTTCTCCTCCGCATTCCAAATATGGTAACTTCTGTTCATTGGTTGTGCAAAACAACATGGCGACGGTTATAATCCAAGACGATGACGGCGAAATTGCTGAACTCGAGGCTTCATAACGAACAGTCCTCAAACCGATGGGTGACGTCACCATGACTACGTCCACTTCTCATATACAGTCTGTGCTACAAACAGACAAAGTCTAACCATGTGGGACAGTGCTGGTCGAACATAGCTTGCTAGGCCTGGGCTTTATTACCTTTCATGGTGGCTTTTTTGCATTCAACACAAAGCCCTAAAGCTGTGGCCAAACATCACAAGGTCATTGTCTTGATGTGAAGTTAAACCACAACTCAGTCCACTGCCACGAAACTTGAGACACTTTCCACGTCTCCGTGCGTCTGTGAGCGGCAGCTCTGTAACCCGGTGAAGCCGTAGGCAGCAGCCTGTACACGCCGCTGATTGACAGCCGAGTGGATGAGAGTTGAGTGTCGGCGCAGCAGTAGGGGGTGTAGAGAGAGAGCGAGAGGCGCGGGGCGAGAGAGAGAGTTTCAAAGGTTTGTTATTGGTACCGCCCAAGGTCAGAGACCCTGTTATGCAGAGACTTTGAAGTCGGAGGGAGGTAGGGAGAGAGCTGAGAGGAGAAAGGTGAAGAAACAGAAAGATATGTCGAGTCTTAGTCTGAAGCGAGTTAGAAATCCACGACTACCAACATAGGGATTTGCAAGATAAAAAGGTGCCTTTAAAAGACCAGCCGCTGAGTAATTTTGACAAAATGCTGTCAGTGCTCATTAAAATACTATACAACGCAAAGCACCTAAATGAACAAAAGTGCTTCTTTCATCCTCTCATCCCTGGTCAGATATAATCAGCAGCTGCTAATGAAAAACAAGTAGGTGATGAATTAACGTACATGTGATAAGATGTGACCAACATGTTGGGTCTGTCCTTGACACATCTTTCCAAAAACGCATTTGACGGTTACGTTTTAGTCAGGTTTGGGCACAAATGGCTAAAAGAAAAAATGACTTGCACTTAAAAAGGTAGGGTTGGTAATCTTCTTCAAAACGTTTTTTTCTATTTTTGTTTAAATTCTCATTACATAAAATAAAAAATTATCTGACAAAAAAAAAGAAAATCTGGTATGTGTGGCTGTTGTTCCGCTGTAATAAGCCCATCCAACCACTTCCTTCTCATGAATGAAGTGGTTGGACAGCCTGCCTACCCGTCTTCCCACCTGCGTGCATTCTGCCCGAGCACTCAGTGCTCACCATGAGTCTTCCACCAGCGGCAAGGTTGACAGCTGTGAGTACTAAAAATAGCCGTGTTTGTCGTTTTTTGTTTATTTATGATAATTTTGGGGGAGAGGCTTTGGAGGGAGGCCTGAAGGGATGAGCTGTCAAGTGTTGCCGAGTTGGCGTCTTCTTCCTCGATTTAAGAACTGTTGAAGCTACTGCTGCTAGTTAACGTAGCTGCTTTCCATGAGTCAATCTCAGAAGCCTGATTCAACAGACAATCTCTCAATCGAATCGTTGCATAAATAACTACATGGCTATTTAAAGATCAAAGAATATGCCTACATTTATTAATCTGAGCACTGGCATGAGCACGGATCACTATCAGAGCGCTAATTATATTTTGAATTTATGAAAGGCATTCTAAAATCTGCTGTTTACGGACCGCGTTCCTCTCGTTGACTGTCGCTTCGCTTCCCTTCGGTCTGCATATTGCCGCAATGGGGGAAGTGGAATGAGGACCGAACATTCTATTTAACAACCACGAAAAGCAAGAAGGATAAGAAAGTGTGTCTCTCCGTCTGTCGATCTCCGCTCCACGTTAGCAACTACAAAAACATACAGACAACACGCAGCACTGTCCAGTAGTCTTACACAACAGTTAAGCTAAAGCTGGCATATATCTGAGCCAGTTATGTTGTTTTTACTACGTTTGGATACATACAGCCTGCACAAAGGGGGTCACTGGGCAAGAAAACCAACGATCAGTCGAGTGCAGGCAAGAACTGGCCAATCATGATTCAACTATGTGAATTCTTAGTCAGGGACTACCTTTTGCTTGATCCGGTCCGTTTGTCATTGTGTCCAAGTCCCGCTCAAAGAAAAGTCTCGTTATGAAATCTGAATATGGGTGGTTATGGGGGAATATGGGTCCCACTCTATACATCGCTCTTCACCGTCGACTTCAGCTAAACATTCAGTGACATTGACGTTTTACTTTTTTGATAACAGCCACTCTCTGTCTGTACTTCAGCACAATAAACTCTTTCCGCCACTCCGCTCTCCAACTCTCGCTCACGGTGCCACCGTTATGGTCCTGCGACAAGTCACCTCTCAAGAGATTCCTCCTCTCCTCCTCCTCTGTGGGATTCCTTCCATAATATTGACTCTGACACTAATAATAACAATCTGAGTCTGTCATTTGCAAACTTTTAGTGTACGTAACCTTACTTTGACAGTGTGCAATTGCTGTTGCAGTCCGGCGGCTGCAGTGTTGGCGCTCAATACTCGACCAATTTCAAAAATTGTCACTGTAGCCAAAAAGATGGGAAAAGGTGGGTCCAGGGTGAAAAATACCTCCTCCTGAAGTTCTCCTTTAAGTAGTGCAAAATTCTATCGTGGTGTGAAACCCATCTCATCATTGTCTGTTGGTCCTCTACTATCTACATGCATCAGTTCCCTCCACCCTTACCAACCACGTTACACCAGATCTACGCTAAGACAATAACAACCTAAATATTCTTAAACCCAATTAAGTTTCAGTGGCGCAAAAAGTTGTGATTTTGGCGAGAATTGCAACTGTTTCGGATGGGAGGACATTTTTCACATTGTGTCATTTGGACTGTGAAGATGTTTGGCGGCACTGGAACACTGTCATACTACAGTCAACACCTCAGGGAGACCATGTCTGGGTACAAACAACGTATGCTGCCGACACTCTCTCGGTGAAATGTACTGATCCCCGCATGCTAAGCACGCAATAATAACAATTACAACGTTGTTTTACAACAATGTTCTCTTAACAAGGAACCAGTCCCTATCAAAATTGTCCATAGTGGTTTGTGCGCTATCCACAGTGACCAGAACCATGTTACAAGAGCGATAAGTCACCATTGAGTTTTTCAATGCTTTCAACATAACAAATGACATTTCATTCACTCCCATGTACTTGAATGGTGGAAGAAATGTTGAGCAAGAAAAAATACTTTTTTATTTTTCTTAATTTGGATGCACTGAGGCTTAAACATACAGACAAGACAGAAAGGGTTCCCTTTCTGTGTATCGTTATGTTGTCCATTAGTCATCCAAGGTCTGACCAGCATAGTGAATGAGTTCCGAGCTGGACGAGTATTGTTTTTACTGTAGTAGGTAGATTTGATTTCAGACTGGGACTGTTGAGTGTTCCTTTTCACGTTCATCCTCAGGTGACTTCTTCTTTCACAGGCAGAAAGAAATAGTGGCTTTTTAAAAGATGTTGACATGAGCAGCTTGCCCGTGTCTGCAAGAAGATTAAACTGAGTTGTGTTTTTTTTTTAATTGATTCGCCGGCTTCCCACAGGTGTCTACACAAACTTTGCCGTGTCTTCTTTTGATAAACTGTGTTCCTATTGATTCTGCTGCTCTCGGGGAGATGAGCGATTACATTCCTCAGCCTTGGTTAAGGGACGTGGTAATGATGCACAGCGATTAAGGTGTGATCTTATCTCCATGCTGATGCAGTTGTTTGCCACGCAACAGATTGGAAGGAAGGAAGCCTAATTCTGTGGCAGCTTTAAGGCAGCTGCTGCTGCAGGCCATTTTTTAATAAGAGTAATACTGCTTTGAAACAAAGATCAGACTGTGACATTGGTTTTCTTGCTTTCTTTTTTTAGCAGATACATAACAAGCTGTACCCTCATTAAGATACTGCCTTTGGAGAGATACTTTCAAAAGATCAACACTGTTAAATTTTTTTCCAACATGAGGCGGGACCGTTAGTACCAGACACTTTTTTGGGGACTTGTACCATGGCTTCAGGGGGTAGAGGCTGAATAAATCAAAATAGGGGAATGGGACTGAGAATGGGAGACTGGGCGAGCATCCAACAACAATATAGCAACCCAGTCTGTCTGACTGTGTAAATAAAAACACACTCGGCAGACTTCACAATGAAAGTCTCAAGTTATTTATCATCAGTGCAACAGCTTCAGGCTGTACACCTCAGCAACATCACAGATTAGAGCTCCAACTCCCTGGTTTACTAACTTCGGGGGGATTTACCCCGGGAGAGAAATATCTCATGAATCTTTGGTGATATTTTTATTCAAGGCTCCTGGTTCCTGCTGTTTGGATTTGTGGTTTGTACTTATGTCCTTTCGGGGGGTAAATAGCTACCGTGCAGAAGTGTTTTTGAACCCCATCCACGAAATGTCACACACAATGCATAATATCATTAAATCTGAGGAAAAACAAACGCCACGGCTGACCTTTGCAAAGAATACATATTGTTAAAAGTCATAAAAGTACTATAAACCCATTAAACAGTGCCAATAGAGACGTATAAATATGAATAAGTCTGGACACCTTGCAAGGCTTGAAGGTCATCCTGTGTGCAGGTTTGTGATGTAATGATTAGTATTTGCAAGGCATAGTGAGCCCTTTAAGATTTCTTAACAATAAACAAAACCTTAAATGACCACCCACCCGAGTACAGACAACCCCATCTCTCTCTCTGTGTGAAATACCTCCTCCAGATGCTTTTATCTAAAGTGCCATACGGTGCAACAATAGCATGGCTATATATATGTTTTAATATGGATGACTCCAAAGGAAAGATAACCTCTAACTCTGCCAGTGTTTGCACTGCAAACGCACATGCATATCTGACCTTCTTTAGTCGGCATCTAGCATCGTCTAACTGAACCACCCTAACCCACGACAAAAACATTGGGATGCAGTCATTGCACTTGCATTTTGCTGTGTTTAATTTTAGATTGTTGTACTTATCCTACAACGGCCAAATGACAGAAGCAGCTTTTAAAGGAAAATTCACTAAACTAACTACATCCCTAACCCCAACCTTTTTTCTGGGAACTTTTCAACTCCTTCCCTCTCCAAACCTAACCCTCACCATGAACCCTAATGCCAAAACCAGATGTCCCTTCACATTCAAAATAGAAATGAGGCCTGTGTCCTTGCTGTCCACTCGTGTCCTCGCCTTCCAAAACACATCCTTTGAGTGTGTGAATCAGCCAAATGTTCTCACTTTCCAAAAATGGCAATTAAATATATTCGGAGTAGTGGATACTTCTTATTTTCTCCAAAGAAATGAGAACTGGCCAAAACATCCTCACTTTCAAAAATATATCCTTTGAAGAAATGGAGGCTGGCAAAAATATGTTTACTATTATTGGCTAACACTTTTCAAAACACATTCTTTGAGGAAGTGCAGACTGACCCAAACCAACCCACGCAACACTTTCTTTGACAAAAGTAAGGACCCATCGAAAGGTCCTTACTTTTCAAAAATGTCCTCACACTCAAGGTCTAAAACTCATGGTCCTCACAATGATAGAAGAACATGAGCACATACACACACACAACACACCGTCAAGGAGTTCACTTTCAATGCCTCAAGTGAATAGAGGTTGACTCGAGGCTGATTCGTGTACAAACGCTCAACTAGGCCTGTCTCACTGACTTATTGGAAGGATAATGAATGGAGCACAATCAGCCCTCCTGAACCCTGCAGAGACTGAAATCTTCCCCAAGTGAGACGGGATGGTAATCTGAAGCTTTTGATTTGGGAATGCTTACATTCATACATTAACTTTAAACAGCTGTTGAATCCCTTTTTACAGCTTGACAGCATGGCGATAGATGTACTGAAAGAAGTTAGAGAACCCTGAAGGAGCAGATCTAGCGCTGTACTGTACATGTTGCACACAAACTTCTCAAAAAAGTGTTGCGTTTACATTAAAGCGCTGTCAAATCAAGCGCTAACACAGAGCTAACAGGCTACATATGCAATGCATAATAAAATGTATAATCAGAACGTAGGAGCTGACAGCTGAGGCAGCCAACCATTCTTGCTTACATAAAGGTAATTGATGAAGCTATACGCTGGTGCCTGAATTCTTATTGTCTCTGAATAAAAATCTAAGTTAAAAGCTCCAACCAGACCAAATCTATTCAGCTCACAAACCACTGGAGTAAACAGGTCTATAGCATATTCAAATGAGCTTATCAAGATGTAGACTATTAAATTAAGTACATTTAATAGCTACATCACTGCATCAGATTATCTTTCTTTCAGGGAGTTAAGCATTTGATTGCACTCCAACGATAGATAAGGAATGTATTTGAACCAGGTCGAACCAGGTGAAGTATTTATATGGACCTTCTTGGTTACATGACATTGTCTGATGAATAATCATAATGTTGGAATGAAGTCATTGTACTTTCTCCTACCTTTCAGGGAGCATCTATTGATGATTTATTAAGGTATTTATTGAAAAAAAGAAAGCATATACACAGTAGGTTGATTTGTCCAGATCAGAGATGGTCATATGATAACTTTTTAGAAGGAACTAATAAGTTATTATTAACAATTATTCTATTGTTTAGCTAGGAGAACTTTTTTTAATTTCAGGTTGTAACATATCAAAATCCCACACTTGGTATGCCTCTAAGACTTTTATCTGCGGTACAAGAATATCATGCTACTTTCCACCTTGGTTTTTAAACATAAGAATAAAGAATTGGGACTCGTAGTAGACCCAATACTCTTGTTCTTTTGGCGAAGATGGGGATGTTTTGAAAACTGCTATACAGTGAAAAACAACCTTTTTTGTCATTCAGGTATTATGAATTGAATATGGACAGTGAAACGTCACATCACAACAGTTCCAGTGAAGCAACAATGACGTTTATTAGCCTGAAAACAATTCAGAAATCATCAGGTAAGATCAAAAGGCAATGGCTTATGGCAGCTCAATGGCAGTAGAGGACTGGCTTTGCGCGAGGTGTCACTCAATGTCAGGTATCGAGACGAAAATGGAATTTGTCAAGGTCCTGTTGTGGGTGACACTGACTGATGTGACAAAGTGTTCCTGCAGCTAAACATGTCATAAACAAAGAACATGTGCACTGATTTTAGGCATATTCCACCTGTCCCCCAAAGCGGCATTGATAGACAGACAGTGGAGACTTTGGACACCTATAAATATCTCACAACTCTGAGTATGTTTTCAGAGTGTTATTCTTTATCCTCAAGGAAGCAATTCTAGACTTAAAACTAACTTAAGATATTAAATATATCATCATGCAGTTGTAGGTTTTGGTTTGACATTTTAAATTCTTTTAATCATGTAGTGTGATGACGGACATTAAACAGTAGTAATGTGAATTATTTGCAATAAATGGACTAAGAAATGCAAATTCTTCGACAGACATTAACGTCACTGTTCCACAAGGTTTACATTGAGCTGTTTTTGGCTTTTCCCTCCCTGTTCAGTATGGTCATAGAGTTATGTGTCCAACTTTACTTCTCATAGCCAAGCAGGTTATGTATGTACAAAATATAACTACTGTGGTGTCAGAGCAACGCTGTCTCCGATAAATACATTTTAAAAGCTGCTCATTAGCAACAGCAACCGGAGTGAGTCTACAGCCATGCTAGCAGCTCCACATAGGCACAGCAGTGCATTGAGCTCAGTGCTAACATCGGCATGTTAAGATAAGATAAAATCAAACTTTATTTATCCCGAAGAAAATTATTTTTTCAGAGATCGATCAAAGATAACAACAGACGAATAATAAAAAAACAATAGAGTATAATAAATTACATTTATGAACAATAGAGAAATAAGTATTAGGTGTAAAATAAGTAATACGGACACCAGTGCAAAATAGAATGTAAGGCAATAAGAGTAAGATAAATACACAAAAAATAAGGTGAAAAAAATAAAATAGAAAGTTTATTACAACAATATAAAACAAGGGTAAAAATTTACTAACTAACCAGTGCCCGATAGAAAAATAGAAACGTAATATTGTGCATGATATTGACAGTAATATTGGCAATGGTATTGGAAAATGTAATGTTGCAAACAAGTATAATAAGTAACTAGCATGCTTACACTGACACATCAACAGTGACTTGCAATAAAAGGAGGACGTGTTTAACTCATTTAGTTAATTTAATCATTGTATAACTGCAACCATGATCTTTTCCATGCCCTCACTTCCAATTGTAAAAAAGGACAAATTTAAAATGGCCGCTTTCCCAGATAAATGACGCAGAAAACAAAAACGCAATCGTCTGGCATTACATAGCCAAATTATAATTTTTTTTCTGTAAAAACTCTCTTACACATCCAACCTTACCACGCTGATGTGGAGTAGATAGACCGGTCAGCTCCAAAACATTGCAACAGAAAAATAAATCCGGCTGCTGTGTCTGGAGAACACATCAATGTATCAACTGTGGAGTTCAAGACATGAACAACAATTCACTGATTTATGTTAGAGCAAAGAGGAACTTCTCAAAGTCGCCACTTGATCCAAAGTTCAGAAAGATTCTCGTGTGTGAAACCGGCTTCATTTTCTCGTTGCTGTTTTGTGAGCCAGCCTGGTTGTCTTTTCGCCTCAATATTCTTTTTTTTTGCCTGACTTCTGTGCCCAAAATAAACACTCAAACGTTACTCCACAGTGGGAAAATAAGTTTATGTCTGACAGCACACAGATTCTCATTAAGAGGACGCGAAGTAGGATAAGAAATGAGAGGTAAGATTGGAGTTGAGGAAAAGTGAAGATGGAGTACAAATGGCTACTTTTTGATTCAGAGGACTGGGGAGAAGAAAAGAGGACAGATAAGAGAAATGACATTTATTTACTTATTTAGCCGCCGGGCTCCACCGAGATTAAGAAGCCCTTTTCAAAAAGAGAGCTGGCCAAGAAAGCCGCAACAAGATAAGTCGGGCTGTGTGTCTACTGGGAACTCCCCCTTAAAGCACTGCTTTCCTTTTATCATTGTTTACTGTGGACAGAGGAGTGTGACAGAGAGAGTGTTGCAAAGTTTCACCAGCGAGGAGCAATTTCCTCCCACCTTTGCTCCCAGAAGGCAAGAGGTCCCCCCCCCCCCCCACTTGATTGAGAAAATGACGAATAAAGAAGCTTGGCTTGCACCGGAGACGGGTTCAGGGAAAAGGAGTCCTGATGCAACAGGGTGTGGTTAGGGGCCTCTGAACGGATCCGGACTCACAGTTCAGTGTTGATGTACTTGTGTGCGGGATAGGGCAAGAAGAACAGAGGAAAAAGCAAAGCAACTTGTTGGTAACAAGCTGAGCTGCCGGGGCCAGCTACAGAAACATGATTATTGCAATGGATCAGACTCTTCCAACAAAACTTCTGTGTCTGGTTAACACACTGACAGAAGTAAAGGGATGCAGCGGTGGACACATGATTGGATGTACCCAAAATACACACAGGAGGACAAATTCAGGCCGTATTTAAACAAGACTAAGGCACTGCAGCCATGCTTGTGGATCCGTGTGGCTGTGCTTGGGCCCGAGGCTGCTTGATTTTCGTGGTGTAATGTAGTTTGGAGTAGAATATTAAAATTACTTAAGACTTTTACATGATCATAGTCATGGTCATTTTGAACAGAAATCCATTTTTTGTTGCGTGAGGGCACCGACTTAGGCACAGCAGTGCTATGAGGCAAACGCCACTGCTAGCATGCTAACATGCTCACACTGACAAATTCTTAGTTTAACGTTTTAGCCTGCTATGTGCAGCTGTGGGAATGACATTTGTTTTGCAAGAATGCGAAAAGATTGCGTGGCAATCCATCCAATAGCTGTTAAATAAAAGCAAATGGTGGACCAGTTCGCTCTCACCAATTGACGTATGAAGGACAGGACAATCGCGTATTAAGGATGCCGCTCTTGCTTTTGGCGTCACTGTACACCATGAAGATGCGACACTCTGAAAAAGTGACGTATAAATTGTGAGAGGGACCATTTATAGCAGGGAGGTGGATAGGTCAAACAAAGCACAGCGCTAGCAAGTTACCGCAGCCCTTAGCATAGCTCTGTTGCCTAAAAACAACTGCGACCGTTTCACGGTATAAATGTGGTCTTCAATGACACGGAAGCCATTTTACATTCATCCCATGGCGTAAAATGACATGCAAAAAGCCTAAAATGCATCACAGGTGGAAATGGTGTGCTGGTTATAAGCTTACTGGTTAACCACCCAACCACCCTTGCCTTTGTTACAACCATGCAGCGAGCGTGGCTAATAGGAAGCTAAAGCAGGAGTCACCATCACCAGCTAAAAACAAAAATCTTGCGAATCGACAAATTCGGTTAACACCCCTATCTCACGGATGCATAATTTAATATTTGTATATATATATATATATATATATATGCTGGCGTGCCACTGGCGTGACATGACCAGTGCTGACTTTATGTTACAGCAGACAAACTTATTCTCTGTGGTCTGACTTGATCAGAACTGGCTGGTGGTAATTTCACAACCTGTAAACAGGAAAAGCCGACTGCAGCACAGAGACCACCTGAGAAAGCCTTTCCCTCCTGCATTTCTCTCTTCAGTTGTTTATACACACATATATAACAGAATTATAGTCTCTCTCTATATATATATACACTTACATATTGTTATGACTTAGAGCGTCATAAGCTTTATTGCAACTTGAATGCTGTTTACCTCCCTGCCTGAGGGTGGTGCTGTTTACCTGGTTTCTGTGTTTCGATCTATTGCGTTGCAGGCGTTCGGACCGGGGTCTCATTATGCCTGCTTTAAGACGGGACCTGTGGAGTCTCTCTCTCTCTCTCTCTCTCTCGGGGTCCGCTGATCCTTAAGGGGGTACCGATCGGATTGGCCAAGCGTAAAATGTAGCCTAAAAGCAGTTTGGGTAGTGGTAGGGGTGAGAAGCCCTTTTTCTTCCTCTATTTTCTCCTGTTTATTCGTTCGGGACCTCGGTAAGATGCCTGTATTTTCTTTTGTTTATTTTGGGAATAGGCAAGTCAGTATATTTATAAAGATTGATTTGGTTATTGTTTTGGGCCTGATGCTTATTTCTACCACAACTGTTGTAAAATAAATAAATATTGTGGACCGTACGGCAGCAGCACTGGTCGTTCTTGGGAGTTGGGGGAAAAAGAGGGAGACCCAGCATTATGCTGCGCTCAGGTTTCCCCTAGACTGGACGTATACAGTATATGTATTAAAAAAAAGACAAAATATATTAAGAAACGAGATACAATTATAAGCGTTGTGACTGTGAACATTCGCCGATGCACAGAGTAGGAGAAGGATGGACTTTTAATGTGCAAGAAGAAGCGATGGAAGCAGCTGCAAAGCAACAAAAAAAAAAAAGCAAAGCCAACAGAGGGAGGGAGTGGGAGGTGGGCGGCATGTCTACATAAGCTAATGATTAATAACTCAATTAGCTTCTGTTATCCAATTAATGAGCGCTAATGAAATCCTGCAGACAGGGCTGCATCTGCACTGACATGCCACCGTTAAAGAGAAAATCACCACGGGCATGTTTGCTCATTTTTCATCCAGACTGAAACGCGCGCACACACACACACACACACACACACACACACACACACACACACACACACACACACAAACACTTGCTGAACTTGGGATCTGTCTCTGTGTGTCTCATATGAACAAATTAACACTTCTTGGCATACACTTAAAACATTCTCCCTGTTCATTAGAGGCTGGTGGGGGGACAATTATCCAACATTAGAGAGACGGTGGGAGAGACTCACGGATAAAAAAAATTACCTGCAATCCATATGAGCTGACCCCCTTAATAGAATAATGAGAGCTGCTCCCTCCACAAAGAAACAGATGTCCATTGGTGCATTACTAAAAGGAGAGTTATTAAAATCATTAAAACCCCCAGATGAGTAATTGGCCACTTTGTGTGTTTGACTAATGCCACAGAGGTGAGAGAATAGGACAAAGAAAGGAAGAACCGCGTGGTAGTTATGTCTGATGTAATGCATAACGAGGTGCCCTGATGTAAGAAGATGAGGTCTGACTCACAGTTGGGGTCCTGCTTAATCCCAAAGGTGTTGGGTGTGGTTGAGGTCAGGGCTCTCAGGTTAGTCGAGTTCCAAACTGGGAACTCTGTTTCTTCTTTATGAGCCTGGCTTTGTAGGGAAGGGCATTGTCATATTGAAACAGGAAACTGTCAAACACAATCTGTGGACAGCATGTTGAGGACTGGACATTCGCAGTATTAGTGGTAGGATTGTCTTCCCCTTCACACAGTCATTGAGTTAATAGTTGTGGTACCATTCAATTGTCAAGCAGATCTTAAGCGAACTTTTGAAACGTCACAAAGAAATAGGAATTGCGCGTGTTCCCATCAACTGGTTTGATGCGAATAAACTAGGCTGCATAGTTTGGTCAGAAGTTGGCGCAACAGGCTACAGGCTACACACAAATTGGCTGTAATCTGCCAGTAAACAGAGTAGAAAATGAAGTAGAGGCTGCGAACTGGAAACCAAACAGGTCACTTTGGCCAAACTATGAGGGCCAAATGGAGAGAGGCCTACATGTCAGCTCATGTTGGCTGTGGTTCATGCTGTCCAAAGAGAAAGGCAATAAAAATATAAAGATCCAAGAGGAGGCCAAGAGATGAAACAGTCGTGAAAATTAGAGGTTCGCTGTGTCAGAACTTATTCTGCAAATAGAGTATCCATATCCAGTTCAGCACATCAACTCTTTTTCAACACATAAAAAAAACACCTCAAGCTAGCCAAAAAAACTATTTTGGCGCAATTGAGGCCGTTGCTATACAGTATTTCAAATGCAATCCTCCAAAATGTGCGAAAATACGTAAATGAAACATGGCCTATGTTAAAAGCAAGTTAAAAGAATACTACTCTCATGCTTGTCATATGATAACATTGTGCTCACTACAGTAATTGCTGAGATCTCTAGAAATGGATCCAACAGACAGCTATTGCCTTGTTTTGAAATATAGTATCTTATCTTATAGTAAATCATTGAAGTACAGTTTTGTCCAGCCACTTAAGCATGTTGTATGTTTAAAAAACTATATATGTCAGCGGACACCTGAACAAAGTTATGTCAATGGTTTGTCCAATTCAGTGTGCAGTATCGCCAGAGTTTGTTTGTTTTTGCGAGTTCATGTTGTTGGAAGGTTGCATTTGCAGTTCTGTGACATGTTTCCATGCTAATTTGAATGTAGTGTGTAATTTGCTTTTGATTAAGGTTCTAGTAATGTAATAGTTATTGATGCGCGTTGGCTACAGCAGGGTTTTTTTAATCACCAAGGCCGAGAAGAACAAATTTCAAAAGCCAAAGGTTGTACATATTCTGATCGCCCAGTTTGTCCTGAAGAAAGATATGTAATAAACATGATTGTGTGTTACAGTGCTGAGGTTTTACAGTCATTATTACAAAAGGAGACCAGGCAGACCAAAAATAGGAAAAATGGTTTTAAAACCAACATGAAGTGTTTTCTCTGACAACCGCAGTCGTCTTTTCTGAGGTCCAATCACAATCTCCACACACAAGGACTCAAGGACTCAAGGACTTTGTGGGAGCGCGCCTCAAAGTCCGTGAGGGTTTAGTTCCTTCCATCTGTCAAATCGTCAAGTGTTTGAGGGCTCTGGCAGACATTTTCAGCCCTTCATGAACACTGTCCGTAAATCTGCATTTCTGCAGACTTTGCCTGAGGGAATTACCCACAATTCATACAAATGTGACGTCAAACATGGGGCTACCAGTGGAAGAAGTGGCATGGAGACGTAAAAAGAAAAAAGGTAAACAAAGAGGACGGCACATGGGCATTCAGCCTGGTAAATTACATTTACTCAGAAACATGAAGGATTAAAGATGGAACATAAAAACATGTGCAAGCCAGCAGAGACTATATCTCACAGATTATTATTATTCATCAAACATTTCATTTTGCTAATTGAAGCAGCTTTGACAAAAACAATCAAATAGATTTGACAATTAGCTACCTCTGGTCTCGTAAGGCAAGAGCCTGGAAGATTGGTCAAATCTGGGAGTGAAAACGTCAAATAATAATCCACAATTGTACATGACATGTTTTGGTGTCATCAAGGTAACGGGATGTATTGCCACAAAGTAATGTCCCAATGGTATTTATACCATTTCGAGCCCTTGCAGGCTTGCCGGGTAATTTGATAATTAGGATCTGTTGAGCACCTTTGGTTTCCCCCTGAGCTCTTACATATTCAGTAAAACTGCCCAATAAATGCCTTTAGTTCTTTAAAGGTCTCTGTGCAACATGAAGGAGGAGGGTGGAGGAAGTTGCTCTTTGATGGGACTACAGCTCAGTGGACTGAGGTAAATTACACATCAGACTAGTCATACAAAATTTATACCATCGCTTAGATGATGAGAATCTGCTGGAAGATTTCTAAACTTATTTTTCATTTCTAACAAAGGAACAAATGTTAAATAACTTTTATTTATTCATAAAATATGAAGTATTTACATTTTAAAAGTGAGGGAATTGGAGAGTGAATGGGGATTATAAGATCTTGGGAAATTTGAACTTTTTCTTTCAGATAAATGAGGAATAAACTGCTCCATTAATAGCTCATTTTGTTTTGAAGATCTCATCGGAGAGCGGAGCTTTAAATTAATTTTAAAAGGGTAAGAAATACAAATTAAGACAAAATTGTAGCAAAGTTAATAGCTACCGGTTCTCCAGAAGGACTTTCCCCTCAGATTTGCTGGGAGTGAGTCTCGCCTCGCTCACTGCTCTTCCAGTGAACTGACATAGAAGTTGATTGGAGGTTCAACCTCCCTGGAGTTCAACTCCACGTCTTCCAGTCTTGTTGTCTGTTGCACTACAGTGTTTTTGTCTGCTTTGTCCATCTCGTTCTCTCTTGCTAAATGCACTTTCAATTGTCACAGTGAAAATAGAAAACCACTTTATTTGTTCATCTGTTGCAATGGATATATTTTAATTCCCTTTAGCACACAACTACTGTGTTTATGTGAAATTAGGCACTGAACGGAACAATTTAGCTCCTCAATTACATATTTTATTGTGCTTACTCTATTAGGTCCTGGTGTGCATTTTATTGTTATGTCTTTCTTGAAAATAACTGATGACAATACTGGAGCGTTTCTTTAGTTTGTCCAGACTGAAAACCAGAGGGGACCAAAATCTGCCTTGATGTTGAGTCATGTGAGTGACAAGCTCAGCCTTTTATAAACCAGTTCAGCCTTCTAAATCTCTTCATAAACCTCACTGACCTTCATAATAACTGTTAAGTCTTGGTTCTGAAGTACACTATTATTGACTCATTAACTACTGACTTTCATTTGAACTCGGGCTTTGATTCCTTTTCCTTCCTTTTATGTTTGTAAAATATTGTTTTTGTAATTTTGTCCCCAGGGAACTGTGATTACATTATTTTCTGATCACTCACTGATTTGTTTCCATGTCAGCTCAGGGTAATCTTTTTCCAATACACACACACACACACACACACACACACACACACACACACACACACACACACACACACACACACACACACACAAATATGGCCATTATTTCCCATCTTTTCTCTGAACTAAACATATTTTCCTGAATGTGGTTTAGGATTTGTGCATGTGAGTTGTGTTTGAATTCATTTTACAAGAAGTACATCCTAGTTATCCAAAAATATTTATTGAATGGTAATTGAATTACAACTTTTGTAGTGCCACACTCACTTACCTTTTTTTCCTTTTTCTTTTCTATGGGAGGATGTCATTGCAGTCTCTGAATGTCTTTTCCATTACTGCATGAATTCATCGTTTGTTGCTTTAAAATGAAATATTTTGTTTAAAGTACATTACCTGCAGAGATTTGTTTGGGAATAATGGGTATGATCTGCGTTCATCTCATTACCAGTAAAAAGAGGATGGTGGCAACCAGCACACTGCTTCTGGAAAATAAAGAAATGTGTTCAAGTGTTTGTGCAGGGTGGCAACAACCCACAAACAATCTACACTGCTCTTCAATTACAAACACGCCTTCTTCATAGTTCGTTTTGCAAATGTGGCAAATCACAAGTAGGCATTTCCATTTAACAAGATTTTTCCCGACTGCTTGAATATTTATTGTTGAGATGGCTAATCGAAATAGCCCATACATCCATCTCTCCAGTCACGCCCTGCGGGTCCTCCTAGAGGATCCCGAGACGTTCCCAGGTCCAATGCAAAATCCCCCCAGCATGTGTTCTGGATCTCCTCTCAGGTGGATGTTCCTCCACAGGGAGCCATCAAGGAAGATCCCACATCAGAGGCCCAAACCACCTTGATTGAATCCTTTCAACTCAGACGAGCAGCGTTTCTACTCTCAGCTCCTTCTGTGAGTTTGACCTCCTCCACCTCTCTACGGGTGACCCCAGCCAATCTGCGAAGGAAACCTATTTCAGCTGCTTGAATCTGTGAGATCAATCTTTCTATCATTACCAAAAGCTCATGTAACTGAGAGTAGTGATAGAACTCGCCTTAATGCTCACCTTCTGCTAACCCTAACCCCTACTGCTGTTCCTGCACAAATCCGCCTTTGGATCTCACGCTCCATCTTCCCTCAATCATGAACACTCCAAGATACTTGAAATATTTTACTTGGGGCAGCAGTCTGTTTTCCTGCAGAGAACCGTGACCTTGCTGACTTCAAACTTGGCTTCAAACCACCTCAGTGCACACTGGAGATCACGGCCTGATGAAGTGAGCAGTACCACGTCATCTGCAAAGAGCAGAGACGCAATTCTGAGGATGCCGTACTTCCAGCACTAGCGCTGCTAGGTGCCACAAAGAGTAATCACACAAACTCCAGACGTATTTAGTTCATGGGCGAGCTTTTTAGACTGCGGTGCAGACAGGACCGAGTTTGCATTGTGCCTAAATCCTTGTCAAAGGTTTGTGTGGTGGTTAATATATCCATTTGTGAGATATTTGACAGCAATCTGCTCTAATTACAGGGCAGCAGTTGATATGTAGGCTACTGGACACAGTGTGTAGTATGCTGATGAAAAAAATGTCATGCTTGTCAAAGATATTAAGACATTTTTAACATTTGGGCCCTGTTCCTGAAAGCATGTTTAGTGTAAACTCTGAGTTAGTTAATCCTGAGGAAAAACTCTGGGTTTTCAGTTACAGAAAGAGAGGTAACTGAAGCTCTGGGTCAGTTACTATGGTAACTAACTCTGTGACCCTAACCCTGAGTTTCTCCCAGTCTCCTCCCTCTTTCAGAGACAGAGGTTTCATGTCCTCATTCATTCCGTCCGTATCAAAGCACCAATCGCAGCGCATTAATTAGAGGAGGTTTACTGTATGACAGAATGTAAATTCTGGTTGGATATTAGTTTGTTACTCGGGGAAATCTAAAGTTGCTGCTTTTATGTGTTGTCAGTCACTCTTTTGAACAGCGTTTGTTTTTGCCCTCACGTTCAAATATTACACAATAACCAAGTTAAGTGGAAGTTATTTTTTCATGTTAATAAATAATTCTGTGACTGTGCACACAATTGATGTCAGCTGTCACGGATGAACATAATTCCCATAATATTGGAGATCATATGTTAATATTTCCGAGTGAGCTGGATGGTGGTGCAGCTGCTGAATGGAGTTTGAAAGTGATTGTCTAACAGCATTTTTTTTAAGTTACTACATTTGTTGAAGTAGCTGAAATAGAGCGACTGAAAGGTGCCGAGCCAAGATCCAAATCTAAGTAAAACTAATTTAAATACACTGTTTTTTAACCTTGAAGCTTTTTCAAGTGAATATCACTGAGCATTACTGGATCCGATTGTAAGCAGACAATCATGTCTCTATGTCTTTGATCTATATATATATTTTTTTATTTCCATTTTCAGTTGCTGGGCCCTGCGTTTTGTCTCCATTAGATCAAAGATGATCAAATATATTTAAAAAGGAACGCCTAATGTAGTCTACAGCCTAATACACAATCAGATACACCCCTTTATCATCCATCAAGGATGGAAAGGAAAGGTTTGGTAAATTATAACTTTATTGTGTTTACACGCTCTGACTCAGGCTCTTTGTTAAAGATAGCGAAGACACAGTCCATAGATACATCCATTAATATCTCTACGTCGACTGGATTGAAATGGAGGACCTGCCTTTTATTTTCCTGTTGCCATAATGAATTGTGGTATTGGAGCTCCATTGATGTTGGCTTTTTTCATTCAACACCCTCGAGCTTAACTCAGAGTGAACAAACTCTGATCAGCTGTTCTGAAACCAGAACTTTAGAGTTTCCCATTTTAGGATAAGTCAACTCAGAGGTAAGGGGTTAAGCTCAGAGTTTTATAAACCTGCTTTCTGAAACAGGGCATGGAACAATTACTGCCAATATTATTTCAATGGTGCAGTGGATCAGAGATATTTATCCATCCAAACCCTGACTCTGAATCAACAGGTTAGCCAGGGCCATGGCAACCTCATCCACCAAACTAGGACATTGTTAGCTTATTTTTCTTTTTCTTTGTCTTCAGTTAAATTTGCAGCAGACTGGACGGCAGAAATGGCGTATTGCTGCCCTCCACAGTTCATTTGTACACCTCCATTGTGTGATTTATATCCTTATGTAGAGTCCAGCACAGATGAAGAAAAGTCATTATAGACTCTGATGTTTCTCAATTCCCCACGGTAAGAATTGACGACACTGAATGATCTTTAACTTAAATTTCTGACAGCTCTGCTTGCATGATGCTTCTCTCTCTGTGGTAGCTGGTGCATTCCATCAAGGCGTGCTTCAGTTTCCGCCTCCCCACAGCTGCATTTTCCATCTGGGTGCATACCCCAGATTTGCAGCCCATGATTCAGTCCACAGTGACCCAGTCTCAGCCTAGTTATTACCACATTGTCCCTCCTGCCCCTTCTTGTATTAGGTTTGTGCTTCACTGTTGGCTGTAAAGAAAAATAAAACCTCCCCGTTTCCATCTTCTCATTCTTTTTGACACATATTTGCAATTCCTTGTGTTATTAAGCTTTTACACTCGACCCTTTCATTCAATACTTAAATCAATTCAAATCTACCTCCCTTCTGTTGACGCCTTTTTTATCAGCTTCTTCATTCTCCTGTAGGAGCTGGAACCCAGAGGAACCCAACTTAGATACTCGATTTAACACAGCCAAAATGTCTGTTATTAGATCTGGCCTGGCCCCACTTTTCTCACCCGTCAATGCCATTAGTGACACAGTAGAGTCTGAGCCTATAATTATCTCTCCTGGTCTAATTTCCTCTACACACCCAAGTACCCACAGGATTGCCACAAGCTCTGCAGTGAAGACGGACACACGACTTGGTATCCGCTTTCCTTGCTGTATAAGCAATAGTGGGATGCCTACTCCTATTCCAGCTTGTCCATCATTCAGATTCTTGGAACTATTCACGTAAATCTGCCCATTTTCCTCTAAGATGATCCCTGACTAAAGTCACTGGATCTCCTGCATGCTTCTTATTGATTCAGTCTAATACAGAAAGGTCTCCATCGGGTTCTGGCAGCAGCCATGGTGGAACAGGTGGCCAGCACGCTGTCGGGCCTATCGACAAATCTGTCACTCCCACTCCCCCTGCTCTCTTGCTCATTTCAATCTCCATTTATACATCCCTTCCCTGAAGTTCCCAGTGATCCTCCAACAAAACCTAAGCAGGTGTTAAGAACCTATAACTCTGCAGCTTAGACCGGCACTTCAGAGGCAATTTGCTCTTTCTCAGCCCTCATTGGGTTTCCCCCATTTCAGTGAAAAAAGCATTAATTGGTGTACTACCAAAAGCCTCGCCATATATTTTAAGTGCTTTAGCCTGCATTGTGTCCAGCATCACCCATAATCCATTGCAGATCTTACGACTGCCCTGTAAATTATCATTAATGTTCCCTTTATCTGCTCCCCAGTCAGATCCTACCAGGCATCGTAAGACACAAATTACTTTCTCACACTCCACCCTCCATGTCATTCTCTCCTAAAGCCAGACTCCCGGAAAAAAGAAATGTTTTAACTCGTTCAACGGGTCTGTTAGATATTCTGAGGTCCTGCTGTGATTTCTTCTTTTGAAGACCACATACTTGGCTGACAATTTCCCTATGCCAAAAAAAAAGTCATTATGTTAAACAAAACTGGAGTAACTACACTTTACAGGACATAGCCCCACCTACCTGTACTTGAATAGTATGATCTCTCTACACGTTTTTATCCAGTTTAGTATCCTGCATCCCCAGCATCATACAGCTTTATAACTTATAATAATAAGTTGTGCCTCTCATTTTTCTGAATGGTTTGTTTAAGTTCTTGCAAAGAAAAAAAAAGCACTACATTGGCATTGTCATTATTGTGCTCTAGTTTGAAATTCTCTGTCTTTAACTCCTCCCTCTTCTTTTTGCTTGCTGAGTTTATATTCCCTGAGCTCTGGACAGTTTTAAATGGTTTAACAGACATGTCTGCCTTAGCTTTGTTATCAACTGCTTCCTGTCCCTCAGACTGTGAAACTGGTACTGTAGATGTCCTATACACCCCTGCCATCCAGCGCATCGAAGCTTATAGTTTCCTACCTTCTGGTTTTGGTCCTAAAGTAATGTAGAATTTGCACCTCTCTTTTTTTCCTTTCTTTGCATCTCTTTGCATCCTTTATATCCCTCCTGGCCTTTGCCCTGAGTTTCTTTTTCTGGCTTTCCACTGGATTATTCCTCAGCCGCCTGAATGCCTTATTTCTAGTACCAAGACAGAACCGTTCCATATATCCACATCCTCGCTGCTTAAATCTCCAACCTCTGCCCGAGTCTTCTCTTTGAATTTGTCCCACCTTGCCCTTGAGTAACTAAATCTCCTTGGCCTGCTATCATGCACTTTGACAAGCGATCTACCAAACGTGCTTAGTATTGGAACATGATCACTTCCTATTTTGTATCGGTCCATCATATCCCATTCCCACACTAGAGCACACTCAGCTGATACAAAAGTAAAGTCAATGCATGATACTACGTCTAAGTCCATGCTTGTCTTAAAAAAACAGCCAGCATTTCTCCATTTTGTCTCGTATTTTATTCTCTCGCTATATATATATATATATATATATATGCACATAGCACCGTTTCTTTAATTTATTTTAGAAATTTGATCTTTTATTTATTGGTATATTTCTTTATTTTATTTAGTCTTTTTTATTGCTTTATACAATTATTATTAAGTCTTTTAGAAATGGATTTGTCAGTTTGTGGAATATTTGGTCACTGGCCATTGTCAATGTGGCTGGTGCATTGTAGGCCTTATCCATGGAAACAGCCCTTTTGAATGGTGTCCTGTTTTGTTTTTTTCACACACTGAAAGCCTGTCAACCTTTTAGTACTGCTGGGTTCAGATGCGTGATGCTGTCCCTGGTTAGACGTCCCAGCGGGAAGGTCAGGGTGAGGCCAGTCCTTCTGTCGCTGTCTCTCTCATCATTTGCTGCCCTCCACATGGTCTTCAGTATGTACGTTGCATCTCTCTCTCTGACTCAGATTACATCCTTTGGCTCAATCTTTTGTTCAAACACCTCAGTTCTGTGAAACCAAGCAGTGTCGGCCCATTTCCCTCTGGATCCCTCTTCTTTTGACAAGTTTCCATAAGCTTCTCAACCTATTCTGTCCGCTAGATTTCCAGTATGATACATGAAATACATATTTTTCTTTTGCACCCTCTGAAGGTCACATACGCAACACCCAAGGACACTTCTTAAAGGCAATCTATAAAGATGCAGCCACCTAGAATCTCCCCTCACCCCTGTGATGGGGCCCAGGCCGACCAGTGACGGGTCCCCGCTGGGACCTTGCCAGATCCTGACCTGAAAGGAGTTCCCCCGCAACGACGTAGTGAATTGGGGCCGATTCTTAACACCGCTAGGGCGCCATATGTGTAAATCAGTTGCAATAGGTTATCTATCCACCAGGTGGAGCAATGGATACCGAAGCTGAAGCGGTTGCACTGCTGAAATCAGCTGTTCGTATCTTATTGGATGTGAATGAGGGATGTGCTTCCCCACATAGGACATACCTTTAATGATTACTGTCATATCATGATACGTCACGATGGTCAGGTCATGAAAACATTACTATGCTGAAGCCCTTTTTTGCGATTTGGTCGGATTAGATATTCAGTGATTCTCAAGTAGAGGGCTGTGACAGAGCAATCTACTCGTCTCTGCTTCTTACTGAGCCCAAACACTTTATTAGCATTACAGCTTCCTTTTTGTTCGCACTTAATGGGCCCTTGGCGTGTCCTCCCTGCCCCTTCCCAGCGTAGGTCACTGTTTTATGTCACAGAGACAACACTGACCATGAGGGCCACGTGTATATACAGATAAAAAAAACAGCAAAGGAAACAATGTTAAGAGGTCTTAAATCTGTCAGAAAACCAGTCAAACCCAAGGACAGCTTCAGGATGGGAGAGAAGGAATAAATCAGGAATATTGAATACAGAATATACAGTAGTGTCAAAGAAACATGGAGTAATTAGTTTGAATTGTTCATACAGTGGTAACATCCTGACTCAAATGAAAAGCCAATAGACAAAACTGAATATTTTAGATTTTTGGATTGTCGATCGAACAAAACAGCAATTTTAAGACAACATTCTGATCAACACAATCTCACTCAAACCCTCATCACTTGGTCAGTGCCCCTAAGCATCGGAGATTAACGTGCTACCCTTAAGTGCTAGTTTTGAACACGTCAGGTGACAAAAAGTAAGCGAGACAAAATAAGTCAACGTTTACTTTTAGTTGGGGCCTCGAACAGCAAGAGTCCTGGTTGAAAGTCCTGTGTTTGTTTCACCCACTCGTCCACCACTACTAATCCTGACCCTCATGCACTATTCGACCAGCTGGGAGTGGGAACAGGTTGTTTTGATGGGCATTTTTCACTATCTAACCGGTGAATTGATTCATCGATTATTATGTATGTTTGGCAGTGGAAGTAATCGGTGGCTGCACCCAGAGTATTATAGCTTATTTATCCATACATCCATCCATCTTCCATATGTGGATGTTATACGGTCTATGTCGGCCATCAAAACTCATCTATGTTATTAGTGCCCACTGGCCATAATTGTGCTTCTCTTCTCCCCCCTTTATCATCTGTGCCGCTCTCTCTCGCTCCCTCCCTCGCTCCCTCCACTCTACGAAGCAATAAAAGAGGCTGAGAGCGTGGGCGTCGATCGCGGCTTCACAGTGCCGCTTGGCTGACGGTCGAAAGAGAGAGAGAGAGAGAGAGAGAGAGAGAGAGAGAGAGAGAGAGAGGTCTGCAGCTGCTCGACTGACAGAGAGGATGGAGAACAGAACAGAATGTGCTCTGTGTGTGTGTTGCAGCTCATGTGCTCCGTGCACACTCCTATACGTGTGCATGAGCCTCTGAATGTATTTGCACGGCTGTATGTGAAGAAAAAGATGCCAGGCAGTGAGATGAGGAGCTTTTGTTTTGGTAGTGAGATGGAGGTAACATTGACCTAAATACTGAAAGCATGTTTCACTCAGAGGAAATGAGGCTCTTAAGCTCAATGATCTGCAGCAACAGCAGCCCAGCTACTTAGCTAGCTGGGAGAGATTTAATGACTCAAGAGAACACGACTCAAAAATGTAATAATTTATGGATAATACTTTTATACAGTTTAAAACAAGGATATGTTCTGTCACATGAACACGTTTGTCTCCAAGAGCTAATCTGTAATGAGCTCAGGCTGGTGTCAGCCAGCATTCCTAACAATACCTACGAAGAATAGTGAGCCGTAATTTGTCGACACCCCACGAAAATAATTTTGTATGTTATCTACGTTATCATGACAAGGAAGTATAAAGGCAGTACGAGCTAAAAACCTCCTGTGTTTCATTTACTAGTTCTGGCCGTCTCACACAGTATTCATGATGTGAAGCCGAACCTGGAAGGTACCCGACAAACTGTCACGGCTCAGAGAAACAACAGGCTTGGACCCGCTCACGGGCAGAACGGTTTAAAGTGAGCTCTGCTTGATTCAGAAAACATGTCGTGTTTGAAACCAGGTATGCAAGAACGGGCAAGGGGGCAAGCAGAGAATCATGGAACTGTGGACAGGGCAGTAGGTCAAGCAGGCAGAAACAAAGGCTGGAAATATTATCTATCTATCTATCTATCTATCTATCTAGATAGATAGATAGATAGATAGATAGATAGATAGATATACACACTGCATGACTAATAATGGAAATGGAGAACCGGTGAGCAGGTGAGCGGGGAAGGTCACGTGATGGAATGGCCAGGAGGCAGTGGATGGATGTGGGAGTCAGGTGACTGGGACAGTATGAAACTACCAATTACAAGGTTCTCTCTGCCAGCCTGCCAGAGGCGGCTCTTTCCCATGCCTCTTCCCCTCACCACTGCCTGCTGCTCTGTAGACATGGTATCAACTGGAACCAACAGGTTCCCATTCATTTCATAATGGACATTTGGGTTGTGATATTCAAACAAACCACCCATCACCAGGGAAATAGAAGCCTCTTGTCACCGGGTCTGTAACTGGCTAGCTAGTGAATTTATTGATAGAATAGCATGCATAATTTGTAAAAGAACAGAGGACAATTATTTTTCTGAATCAGTACGACATCTAGTTATTTTTTACATACTGCATATTTTGCTTTTGTTCTGCATACTAAATGCTACATTTTGGCCAATTCAGTTGGTACTGCTAGTATAGCCTGCGGTATCAATTCAGGCCAAATCTAAGGCATCTGGTGGACGCGTAGAGAAAGAGGCGAGGATGGGGCCCGGGGACATGTGGCTGAAATGAGGTGCCACAACGGGCCAGAAGAGCACAACTGGGGCATAAATTGTGACGGGAAACGATCAGAAAGCCTGACACCTCGGCACAGCCTTCCTCGTTTCGCCCACTGATTGAGAGAGCGGTCCCGTGAAGAAGGAGTCCACTGAGATTCACAGGAAACGATGCGTGCTCGTACTTTAACGTCCTTAATTGTACCTCATTGATCAAAGCCCCTGTGTTAACTTAACGCTCTCTACAGCTGTGTCGGAGCTGCATCAGGCTGCTGCCTGGATGCAAAATGAACATCTGCTGCTCCCGCTGCTTCACATCGAGAGCGACGAACCAACTGACAATTTGATCACTTTTATTCTGAAGCCACAACAGGAAATGTGATGCATTTTGCAGCAACACAAAACAACACAACAGTCGCTTTCTGACGCTTTACTGACTGAATTATACGACACGATAAATCCTCTGAGTTTAAAGGCATGTTTTGGTGTGATTTAAAACTATGGGGGGCCCTGTGGTGGTAAAACGCAATTGCAGACACAACCAGGAACCACGGGGGTCACCAAATCAACCAGGAATGAATTATTAATGAAGTATTGAGTACTCCAGTCTCACTAAAGTGGCAAAGTGAAATGCATTTGCCCGCCCTGGTGGGATAGGTGGTGCCAGAAGCTTGAGGACGTAGTAACAGCTGGTTCTCTCTAGCATTGGCCGGACAGCAAGGTGACACAGGTTTGATGCTGCAACACAGCAAATGAGACGGGTTCCTTTATTCTCAACACTCCAATTCTCTCTCCCTTTGAAATCCATTTAATTCTGTTTGAATCGTAGCTGTAATAAATACTACTGTAACCTGGCAACAAGAGAGAGGAAGGGTGTTGATGCAGTGAGGAGAATACATGTCTCACAAAGGGAGGACGGTGCTCTGAGAGGCGGTGACCTGTAGCAGCACCACCAACTCACTCTCTGACCTCAGGACTCGGAGAATTCCCTTCAAATGATTATTTTAATAAATAACAATACATTATATATTTTTTTATTTGATGCACTTTCGATGCAAAGTAAATACATGCTGCAGGGTGCGAACATAATTAAACCAAACATATGGAAATAGACAGAGACCCAATAGCGTGTGTGTGTGTGTGTGTGTGTGTGTGTGTGTGTGTGTGTGTGTGTGTGTGTGTGTGTACTTGCACAGCTATCTTGCTGAAGACCAATGAGTTTTTGACCGTCAGAGTAAGGACATTTTTGTAAAGTGAGGACCTTTTGTCCAGACTGGGTTTTAGGGTTCAGGTTAGAATTAGGTTCAGGTTTAGGGTTGGTGGTGTAACGGACCACTGTGATCCGTATGGATCCCCCCTCGCGGTTCGGCACGCGTGTGAAACGCGGATTAATGACGTTTAACGTTAAGCACCACAGTGTAAAATAAAGTTTTACTGACGATCGTTATCCGCCGATATTCAATAGATGATTCTAACTACGTGAAAGGACAACATTTAGAATTATTGATGGTCTACACTGACTTTTGGGACGGATGGAGCCTTGTAGCTTCTATAATCAAACAAAAAGGGATATGGATCTGCCAATATGGATGATCAGTGATCTGCAAATTAGTACTGTGACTAGGGATCTCGAAAAGTTATATTTTTCTTTTATGCTGATCCGATCCGTGATCCGATCCGTAACGATAGGATCCGGACCGTGAGTTTTACGATCCGTTTTTTTACTCTGTGTTAAATCTGTCAGCTATGTCTTTCTTTATTATAGTCTGTTTTAACTATGTTTTTAAATATAGTCTGTTTTATGTACTATGTACTGGCTCTGTGCACTCTGAGATTCTTTATGAATGAAAAGTGCGTTACAAATTAAATGCATTATTATTATTATTATTATGTTGCACCGCGAGAGGGAAAGGGTTTGGAGTCAGGCATTTAGATGTGATGGTTGAGGGACCAGATAATGCATTAAGTCAACGAGTGTCCTCACAAAGATGGACAAGGTTGTGTGTGTGTGTGTGTGACTGCCGTTTTCCCAACAGAGGTCCTGCCTTCTATAAAACCCACTTTATGTGCAGATTGAATAGCCCATCATTTTTTTATTTATGAGAAACATCATTTCCCGAAGAGCTAACAGACCCCATAGCAGCCAGCAGCAGTGTGTCACCATTTGTGTGGGTTTACATGTATAGAGCTCATTCATTTTTCACATTTCACACACTGAAGTGTGGTCCCCACATAATACTGATCCCCACCAATAACCAGTTATTTCAGCTTATACCTGGTTTAGACTGATACTCTTTTATTGATGCCTTTGCCTCGAACTTACATCCAACCCAGTCGCCTGAATAAAACGTTGGCATGGTACGTTTCTGCAAAAATCACAGATGCATTAAATCTCGACGCTTCTGAACCAAAACTACTTTCTAAATCAACATTTCTAGATCTATTCATATTAACGCTTGAAACTGCACTCTCATTTACGTTTCGGTCTCGGCAGCAAAACAGTTTGGGTAGGTTTCATGAAAAATAAGTATATGCCACTTTTGGTTTCACACAAGACATGAACAGCGGTGTCCTGGGTGAATGTCCCGTGTTTCAACCATCCATCCAACCCGACCTCGGCCCTTTTATGGAATTTGATTAAGCATATTTGTGGGACACCAAAAACAAACGTAATTCAGAATAAAATACATACTTTTGAAATGTAATTGACAATGCAATTTTGTTGCATAGGAACATAATTTTTTTGGAGACCAGGCTGCTTACGTCCATTGTAGGAATATTCCCGATTCTTGCGGCACACTTCCACGGTCCCCCTCACACTGAACAAGATTTCCTCTGTGGCTGTTGTGTACTAAGCCGGACTTCCACTGCAGTGAAATACATCCATTAGCTAATGTCATATAGCAAGTAAGATCGATTTACCCCGAGCTAGATCTAATTCAGTGATGCATCACAAGCCCCCCCCCCCCCTCCCCCCACCCCACACCCACACACACACACACTACAGACCATCTAAAAGTCTATGTAATAAGTTACTGAGCTATTCCGTAATATTTCTACCACATGCCTTTTGCTTTCGTAACTTTTATTTTTCGAACGCTGTTGTAACAGTTGTAACAGTTTATTTACAAGACAGGAAGACACAAAGACATCAATAATAAAATGGTTGACGGTTGGTGTTATTAGAGAAACAAAAACACAACTTTGGCATCACATCAACAGCCAGCAGACTTGCTGGCCACAGAAGAAACACATCCTCGTCTCCAGGAGGGCATTAAATCAGCGTGTCCGTGATGACGGCGATGAACACACACACATCCAGAGGTGCCCACTCCGCTTTCCCCTCATCCTAATGGGAGCTGATGTGGAGGTGGGTGCTTCTGGTGCCAGGACTTTCCGCCGAGCCCTCTGGAGGTGTTGTTGTGGGCTTAATTCAGCTTTACATCGTACAACCCACCTTCATTTTAAACTGAAAGCCTAGATGTCGCTCTGCAGAGTCACTTCCTGTTTATGCGAGCCTGACACAGAAGCAGAGAGCCGTGTGCGACTTTCACCCACAGTGATTTGCTCACTTGATTTGGACACGAAAAATTCCTCTCATGATCTGATGCTCTGCTTGCTTGACAATTCTGGTAAGTTTCTAAAGCTGCCAAACGATTGGCCAGATGCAAAGGTCTTAAACTCTGCAGGATTTTAAGTGCTCGCTCAAGCTCTATTTTTTAATCAGACAATAACTTAGTTGTTTTGCGTGAACAACCGAGTGCAACGCCATGACCCCAGTTTGTTTGGGTCTTAGCGTCTCCCCCCTCTCTATGACGGCCGGCCTCGGGTGTGGACGTTCTGATTAGTTCGAAGCATTTTTTGCTTTTCCATGTGTTTACATTAAACTTTGTACAGACTAGCTCATTTGAAGTGTTTCACACCGCATTGAGCCATGTGCTCCCTCGAGACTGTTCACAGTCATTTTCCCGGAGTTGCTGGTTCCCAAATGTCACCCGAGCAGCAAATTACACATCAAGGTTTCCTGCCCCCCCTCACCTCCCAGATCCATTTCCATCTATTCAGCCAAAAACAAGCCCACTCCATCAATGTACAAGTTATTCTGAATGCCAAATGCCACTTGTTAAACAACGCGCCCACTGGCCGGGGGGAGGCCCACAAATCATTACTGCAAATAGCCTGGATCAAAGGTGCCGCTGGAGCTGAATGGTAAATGATTTGTCACTGTAAGCCATTCGTATCAGTTTAAACTTGATGAATCACTAACACACTTTTTGTCCTCGTCATTGTTATCCAATTGTGAAATGGAGGACTGGGAGTATGCAGGTCTATTGTTTTGACTAAACTTTGCACAGATGATTTTGCTGATCGTTACACGAAGAAGAAACTTATACAGACTGTACAGACAGGACAAAGATACCTATTGATTTAAGGCTGCTGAAGCTTCATATCAGTTTTGGTTTGATTAATAAATGTTTTAAGAGGGAGTTCTCCGTGGCTCACGTGGTCGAGCCGGCGCCCATGTACCACGGCTGAGTCCTAACCACAGCAGCCCGGGTTTCGGTTTGACCCACAGCCATTTGCTGTATGTCATCCTATTATATACTACTCATACTGTTATTTATACAGTTATTTATCTGGCACATTGCACTGCACTTTTACTGCATCTTTTTGCACTTTGGTTTGATGCTAAAACTGCATTTCGTTGTCCTAGTACTTGTACTCTGTGCAATGACAGTAAAGTTCAATCTGATCGGATCCCCTTCACCATTGTCAAAACACCAAAAGAATAATCTTAAAAAAAAGATGTTTTATGACACGTCTGACTTGATCTTTCTTTGTTTTTTTCTTGCCTTTTTTATTACAGCTTCTGAATAAGCAAATACTGTTTATTACGGAAACAAAATGTCTCAGTGGAGAATATCAATGGAGCCAAGGTGGAGCAAGTGTTTTAAGTTCCTGGGACTCAGCATCATAAACAACCTGACGTGGTCCTCACACATCTCCATCCAGGTGACAAAAGCTCATAAACGGCTGTACTTCTTAAGGAAACTTGAGAAGGCAAAATCCTGTGGCAAGTTCTCCTACTAACTCATCCTCCACCCGCCACATATGATATGTTCTTGTGTTTATGTTTGGCTTTTGTGTGTGTATTTTCTTATGTAGACAACAAACTGCATTTCGTTGCACAACCACGTTGTAAAATGACAATGAATTAACTTTGTGAACTTGTGCAGGCTTCACACTTGTTTAAGGTGAACATTAGAACGTGATTGGCTTCCCAACTAGTATGGATTTTCTGCCAAAGTGATGGTTGTGTTTCTTGCACTTGAGCGCTTTCTGCATTTAGGGGTGGGGGGGGGGCGGGGTTCAACATGATCTCACAGACTTATGTGAAATGACCATAACCCTTTCACAGCTCATCTTTATGTGGCGGTGGCACAAAACAGAAACAATTAAATGTTAGGTTTAGGGAACAAAACTAGCGTTGCGTTTAGGTAACTAAACATCGTGGTGGATTTAAAAAGTACGTAAACTAAGTGAAATAGGTAAAACACTTTGTGAACATCACTAATGTAACTACACAATAACTCAACAACCCTCTGGGACACGAACGCCGGCCTTCTGGTTGAAAGACCACTTCCCATCCCACCCACTGTAGGTTGTCTTTCTCTCTGTTTATATAATGTCAGAAGCTCCTTCCATTGGTATTGTTTCCATGACATCTACGTGTCAATGACAAGAGCTGTTTCGAGGTCATACTCATTCAACATATTTCCGTGTGCTCAGGCTGTTTGTTTTTTCAATGTTCTTCTTGCTGGTTAAAAGTGGGCGAGTCTCAGTTGGAAAAACATACTTCCATGAGCAACATTTGAATTGGAATCATCAAACCACACCCACACTGTCCCGTTGAAGCAGATTCATTGAGTTGTTGACCGTTAAACTCTCAATAAATGACGACAAAGGATGTTTTTTCTATTGAAACTTTGAGTGGGTTTGTTGCTTATTTATTACAGTTATGACTATTTATGGCTGAAGCTGATTTGATTACACGTTTGAGGGGCTTCAAGAGGACACATTTGCTCTTCAACATGCCAAGACAGCCTCATTAAAAAAAAATAGTTTTTCCCTTTTTATTTTACTTTTGAAAAATGTAAAAAGAGAGAAATAAGAAAAGTCCACATCTCACTAACATAACGTGTGGGCGTCTTATCCACGTTCTGCCAGCTGCCGGGCATAATGGTGAGGTCACAGATGTATGATGAAAAAATAAGGCAAAGACAAAAGAGACTGGTAAGACAGACAGTCAGAATGTCCCTCAAGCGGGACAGACAAACCAGCTTTGCTTCAGTCTGCGAATAAAGATAAGAAGCCCAGCAGACCAGAGCTCGCGACTTGATTAGTTAAGAGACAACTCACTTACGCATGACGGGCACATGTATCTTATGTCGTCTCTGCACTTTCAGAAAATAAATTAAGGCTCTAATGGGAAGAGGCGTTCCCTGACTTTCCTCCGCAGGCTAATTCGTCTTTGAAGGTGTCCTTCAGGAAAAAAGTTTCTGGATGTGCTTGTTCTTCATGCTGCTACACTCTGTATTAATCTGTCGCACAGCTCGTTCCCTGCCGTTGAACGTGGAGAGACACCAGGGCGGCGTTGCATAATAAGTAGTATGGGACCGCTGTCCCGGATTCGTTATCACGGGGGGATGTTTATTCGTTGGATTCAGCACCCAGGTGGAGTTCAAAATGGGGAGCTGAGCTCGCTGTTTCCGAATTATCGAGCCCAGTGGTTTCCCAAAATACGGATGTGTGACACCCTTGGGGCCCGGAGTCTCGGGGAGTTCCCCGATTTCCACATCTTTGCTTATTAAAATGTTAAGTCGGCACAATAATCCCATTTCTAGGCCGTCCTCATTTGTCCAAAGCTCACCCATGTTGGAAGGAGGACGGACACACACACACACACACACACTAACATAGAACATGGAACTCCATAATATCCTGGTGGTGGTGACAATCTTAAAATATCAACATGTCAGCAGGCCCAGGTTTTCCCTCTTCCTCTTCATCCATGAGCACGTATTCAGGGAGCAGGACGGTTGACTGAGATGTGGGGTGACAGGCCTAAAGGAGCCGACAGCAGCAGGGCACCGGTGCATCCACATCTGAAATGACATGTGCTGCACATCCAGGCGGCAACCTGCCTGACAAAAACAAAGGACGCCATGCACTAGTGCCATCTACTTTGATCAAAAGCAAATCATTGGCTGTTTTTTTTTTTTTTTGTAGGGTGGGGGGTATCAGGCAAGAATGAACAAGATAAAAAAATATTTTTATTTGCTATTTCTAATCACATTTTATTTTATGTGGACCAAAATCTATAAGAATATGTGTGCAACATGTATGATCCTCGTAGACTTTGTTACCCAATTTTTGAGGCCCAATGACTGAATCACACCTCAGTCATCACTGACGATATTTCCAAAACAGGTCATAAAACAAAAGTACATAATTTCTTGTCTACCCTGGAATCCTTAAGGTATTTTTTAATAAATGGTGCACTACGTGGCCGAGGCCGAGTATAAGGACAGCGTGTGGACACAGAACAGCTGATACTTGGTGAGGGTTAGTGAAAATATGATTTGGCTTGAGTTAAGTAGATTTGTTCGGATATTTAAGTAAAGGACATACATTAAAATAAGTCTGAATTTTGCTTTCCATTATGATTAGAAACATATTTGTGATACATCAAGAACAAACTTAATTTGGGAGAGAATACTTCTCCCTCGAAACATAATTGACAATGCAGTTTTGTTCTACCACCAGAGTTTTCAACTGGGTGCTGGCAGCGACAGAGAGCCAGTGGAGTGATCAGAGGAGGCCACAGTGGGAAAATAAAGTTTCATTCCAAAATGTCATGTATTGCTGAATACATCGTATTCAATACACAGCAATAAATGAAATTGATCGTGAGCTCTGCTTGTATTAGAGAAATAATAACTCTCAAGAAGAGACACAATATTTAGCTTTCTCAAAAAAAAACAGCAGAGAGACGTTCTCTCTATATACAGGAATGTCCACCCAAATTAACACTGTCACGAGCCACTGAGCCCTGCAGGACAATCGGCTGCCGTGTGCAGCGGCATGTTTGCAAAGAGTCACTGCACCGCAATAAAGCCTGAAAAAAAAAACCTGTATACAAAATCAATGTTGTCAAAAAGATAAGACTACATTATAGGCTGAGATTCACAAGGCATGGGCAACTTTCAGTTGCCATGAACTCGTCATGAAAGTATCACCTGAGCTCCTCTCGTAGAGGTGTCGGGCTGACAGCTCCGATAAGAACCTTGTGAGTTCCGTACGGAACAGGACCAGGCGGCTCCGGAGATGACGGCTCCGCACAACGCCTCACTTACCGAGAGCCTTCGACACACCGCTGCTATTTCAGGCCGACCTGTATCACCTGCTGTACATGTGACCTTCTGGGGTGTGTGTGTGTGTGTGTGTGTGTGTGTGTGTGTGTGTGTGTGTGAGTGAGTGTTCTCTCAGGAGATGATGTGAGTGGAACTGGCTGCAGTCGTACGCTTCCTGTTAAAATCAGACGTCTGCAGCCCACCTGCTGCAAACGGAACAGAGGAGAAGTAATAGTCATGCTTCCCACTGTGGCCCTTATTAAGTGACAACAAATCAGCCATTACGCGTGTGTGTGTGCGCGTGTGTCAAAGCATTGTCTTCACGTTTAAAATGAATATATAACGATGCAACGTGTGCATCTGCACATTTTGTGTTTACATAAAAGTCGGGCTCATTATCGGAGGAATTCATTTACATCTATTTTTAAATTATAATAAGGTCAAACATTATTCAAATAAGAGATATTCTATTCTTCATATTCTATCTCATATATATATAACAAGCGTAGCTGCAGCTGCCAGTAGCTCCCATGATCTTCGCAAATATTCTTTTGAATTTGTTGTCTGGAGCCTGTATGACATATGACAGAGATACACTCGTCAACATTGGAAAAGGAAGCGTGGGGATTGGATAAAGTGTAGTGGACCTTGAGACAATCAACGCCCGCGGTATCTTCCGACCAGCCGGACCAAACCCCACCGGAACCTGACCCCGCAAGGACCCGAGGCTGTTCCACTACCCAGCCTGCACTTGGCCGTCTAATGTCCGCTCGCAGGCAAACAAGGTGGATGAAATCAGATTTCAGACTAACGTGCCAACGGGAGGTAGAGCCTTGTTGAGCCCACATCTTCAGAGACCGGGCTCCACTGTGGCATCCCGGATCCAGCTGCACTTTTAACGGGCGGACCTCAGGACAGAGCGCAGGACTCCGGTGGGACAAAAGGGGGCGGACTCTGTTCACATCAACGATGCTTGGTGTGCCAACAAAGTCAAAGTTGATGGAAAATGTTTCCTGAAATTTTTGTCGGAAGATGCCGAAAATAGTATCTGCCCAGAGAGTTCACCAGTGATTCTTTTGCATATATTAACATTACTTCACATGCACATTTTTTAAATACAACACAGGAATGCACTATTGTTTATTTTCTGCTTATGTTTTTCTTGGGTAGCATAAATTAACTACTGCATTTTGTTGTGCAACCTTTGTGCTGGAGAATGACAAAAGAATGATCCTTGAACCTCAATCCTTGAACCATGATAAAACATAATCTATCTATAATATTCACTTCATAAGTATTTATGAGTTGCTCTCATCTCAAAATGATGCTGCCTACTGTAAAAGGTTGTTTCTTGGAACAGGAAATAGACCAATCGTTGATTGCGCATACATGAAATCTGGGGTCTTTGTTTAGAGAATATGTAATTCCTAAATGACGACTCTTATAAACCAACGAGTTATCATACCTCAATGTTAAAATAGCTTGCTTGTCAGTGCTCCTCACATCGAGATCAGACTGCATGGTAACCATGTGCGATTCATTTGTCAAGGTTCTAAATTCTCTGATCAATCATAGCTTGCCTTGTCTTCAGATCTGCACATCTTTGGGTCAACCTCATGAGTCTGAATAAGAGTAAGTTTACATGCATAGCATCCCGGTTATATATTGAGCACGTAAACATCATATCCAAATTTCAGAAACCTAGACATGCAACATAGAAGTACTCCAACAGAAACCAGGATACTGGGTCATGTAAACGCCTTGTCCAGTTTTCTGGACATTTGTACAGAACATAGTGGGCGAGATGACGAGGAAACTGGATGCTGTTAGAATCATGTATACGGAATATGAATAACCGTCATGTTCCATGTAAACATCACATACTAAATGAGATCGAAGCTGGAATACTAATACACATTGAGGCTTTTTGTCAGAAAATGGCCCAAGCTGCTGGGCCATCATTCTTACTCGATGACACTAACTGGGATGGAACCAATTCAATTCAATTCAATTCAATTTATTTTTGTATAGCCCAAAATCACAAATTGCAAATTTGCCTCAGAGGGCTTTACAATCTGTACACACTGACATCCTCTGTCCCAGAACCTCATCGACTCAGGAAAAACTCCCCCAAAAAACCCTATCAACAGGGAGAAAAATGGAAGAAACCTTCAGGAGAGCAGCAGAGGAGGATCCCTCTCCCAGGATGGACAGAGTACGAAAATAGATGTCATGTGTACAGAATGAACAGCATAACAGAGTTACAACACGTTGAATTCACATAAAATAGAAAAGAATGTGCGTCAGCAGTTCCACGGAAGGAACCAGGAGGCAGGACCAGGGTCCAGATGCAACCACGATTCGTGGAAACCTGAGAGGCGAGAAAGCACAAAGACTCCGAGGGAAGAAGTAGAGTTAGTAATGTGCATTTATAGAACATGAATTCATACAAAAGGAGAGAGAGAAAAGGAGAGAGGAGCTCAGTGTATCCTAAGTTGTCCCCCAGCAGGCTAGGCCTATAGCAGCATATCAAGGGGCTGGAAAGAATGGACCAGGGCAAACCTGAGCCAGCCCTAACTATAAGCGCTATCAAAGAGGAAAGTCTTAAGTCTACTCTTAAATGTGGTCACTGTGTCTGCCCCCCGGACTGAAAGTGGAAGCTGGTTCCATAGAAGAGGAGCTTGATAACTGAAGGCTCTGGCTCCCATCCTACTTTTTAAGACTCTAGGAACCACAAGCAGCCCCACATTCAGTGAGCGCAGCTCTCTAGTGGGGAAATATGGTACTATGATGGTGCCTCACCAATTAAGGCTTTGTAGGTGAGGAGAAGGATTTTAAATTTGACTCTGGATTTTACAGGGAGCCAGTGAAGAGAAGCTAATACAGGAGTAATATGATCTCTTCTCTTAGTTTTTGTTAGTACACGAGCTGCAGCATTCTGGATCAACTGGAGAGATTTAAGAGACTTATTAGAGCAGCCTGATAATAAGGAGTTACAGTAGTCCAGTCTAGAAGTAACAAATGCGTGAACTAATTTTTCTGCATCGCTTTGAGACAGGATGTGTCTGATTTTTGAAATGTTACGTAGGTGAAAAAATGCAGTCCTTGAGATTTGTTTTACGTGAGAGTTAAAGGACAAGTCCTGATCAAAGACAACTCCGAGATTCTTTATGGTGGTGCTGGATGCCAGGGCAATGCCATCAAGAGAAACCACATCATTAGATAGTTGATTCCAACCAGCAACTGTCGTGCCACACGCCCATTTTCTTCTCTTGTCCACGTGTGTTACCTCGGCCCTTTATCAGGCTGATACTGTCTGGGAAAACCAAGCAGTTTTGGAGAGCAGCTGTTACTAAACATTTTTTTTTAACAAAAGGTAATATGGAGACAAAAAACAAACAGATGTTCCCCATAGGGCAAAAGTGCAACAATCATACTTTAAGCCAACTGCAGAGCTGTCTCCAGACAGAGTTTGTTTCCACAGCAAGTCCACTGCAAAAGCAACACACTGAGGGGCGAATTCACAAAGAATGGATTGTGGCCACTGCCGGCACCATGAGTTGCAACATTTTGCATCATTAACACCCGCTATGTTCCCCATCTCAAGGTCTGATTCCGAAAAAATATTGCACTTCTGATAATGCAGCACAAACGCATCCACACCAATTTTGCAGCTGATTGCAATTTGACCTCTTTTGTGGACAGAGACTTTTGTGTCGTAATCTTGTTTTACATTCATGTCTTTCTTTCTTAGCACCACAAAGCTAACGGTGCGCTCTCTGTATGTAGCTGGAAACGATGACAAAATAAATAAATTGGATACAGTACTAGTAGCCATTGTGGTTATTAAAAAAATATATATATGAAAGCTGGTATACTGTGATTTTATTCCAAAAGTCAGAAATAAAGCAAGGGAAGTCCATAATAAAGCCTTGGAGGATCAGGTTAAAGAGTTAGTGCTCGTCAGGGACGCTCTAAGAAGTAAAGCAAATGACGAGGTCAGAATCATTTCATTGGTCAACACTAAAGCTGGCGTTCTATTAGTTGGGGAATTTTGTCAGGGTTGGTGCACACAAAAAAAATAACTGAGGAGAAAATGCGAAAGCAGATGTTTGACAAGCACACAGAAGCAACCTGTGAGGAGAAGGGCTGAAGCTCGAGTGCAGCAAATCTATACAAGCAAGTACAGTTTGAGCAAAATCAGAGCAAATCCACGTGCAAGCAGGGCCTGTTTGGGTGTGAAGACCGGGCTTTGAGGGGAAAGCATTACAAAATCTGGAGTGAAATAAATGAGTAATTCGCTCAAATTGAAAGAACACGCTCTTGAATAATGATAGGAAAAAAGACTGACGCGCTTTATTCATCTATTTTTCATGGCAGGACGTTCATTACATTCCAAAATAAATGAGTTTGAGCAATGCATGGCGATAGGGTGCAGTACAAAGGAAGGTCTGGGCGTGACAGGCTTCGTATATGTGCTTCAGTTACCACCAGCTCTCTGGAGACGCTAATAATTTCACTGGCGATGAGGCTCATTTGCATAGAAAGGGGCCAATTTGATGCCAAATGTCTGCCTATTACCACATTTAAATACGTGCAAATGGCACAGGAGCACCGAGACGCCGTTCGCTTGGCAGCGCAGTGAAGGGTGCATTCACCCTTTACAAGTGCTTCGACGAATATACGGTTTCTCTTTGTCTTATTTGTGCAGGTTTGGCGGCCGCAAAGCTGCACAATCCTCTTGTGAATTCGCCTCAGTCTATTATCAATGTTGCAGTCACAGCAACTGACACGTCTGATCAGTGAGCTGCCTTAACAAGTACCTCATCTGAATAATCACAGTCTGCATGGCCCACTGGGTGACACTGGATCAGCACTAATAGGACTGCCTGTCCTGTAGGCTCAACACACACACACACACACACTCTCTCACACACACACACACACACACACACACACACTCTTTGTGTTTGTTTCCTCCTCACTCTCAGTTTTAATTTCAAATGTGCTTTTTTAGCTTGAAAACACGAAAGCACACAGCGTGACATTGAGAACAGCAAACGGATGGAAAAAGAAATTAATCTGATACTACACAATTTCACAAATTCATCAGAATGTTTTTCCACCACTAACTCGCTTGCAGTCTGTCACAAGTTATTGGTACAATAAGTCCGTTAGCTGTGACAAATGATACTACCGTGTAGGCGACAGGCAACCAGGCAGGTAACGGTGCCACCTGGACAAGCTAGGTCAGGGGTCACCAACCCTTTGGAGACGGAGAACTACTTGCAGGGTGGACAGTAATATATCTGTTAATCTCAACAATTAATCTGTTTCAACATTTGAAAAGTCATACAATATCACATCTTTCAAAATGTTTAAGAAAACGTCCACCTAGGAGCACTCGAGAGCGCTATGCATGCACGGCGTATTTTCAGCCGAGACGCTCAGATTGTGTCTGGTATTTGTCCAGCCATCAGGGTTATTATATTTTGAAGCTTAAGATTGTCCCATGCCGTAGGTGCAGATATTCCTAAAGCTGCGGTTCAGTTCTGATTTTGGGAACCACAAACCATAATTCAAATTTAACCCTTGTGCATTCCTTTTTAGAACGTTGCTCTGGTGTCATTAGAGGACACACATGTCAAAGATATTATATTATATTTTAACCAACTTCAGTCCTGAAATAACTCCATTCCATAAAATATCCATTCTTTTTCAGAATTGTAACCCTTTAAAAGTCTGTTGATAGGATGCCACTGTTGTTTTTTATGAAAAACACAATAAATTAATTTGTTTTTAAATTGTAAATAATGGGTGGACTTTTATATTTTTTATTCTTAGTGCAGTGTCAGATAAAAACTCCCTCTTGTTACCTTAGAGCAGCGATTTTCAACCACCGTGCCGTGAGAGATAGTCAGGTGTGCCGTGGGAAAATGTCCAATTTCACTTAATCGGTCCAAAAAAATATTATTTAGTTGCCGCAAATAATTTGCCATTGTTGAGCGTCTGAGCCTGCAATATAGTGTCTGGCCTAGTAATGAAATACTCTTCCATGCCAGTGGGTGGCAGTAGGTAGCGCAATAATTACCTTGTTAATTTAAAATAGTAGAATTAACGTTAAATGATGCGCGGGAGAGGTTGTGGTGAAGAACGGCGATGGAGAAATATTTCAAAAAGAAAAATGCAGACTCTGAACTGGTCTCTGGGCAACCGTCTAACCAGATGAAAAGCCCAGAACGAGTGGTGGTAAAAAAAAAAAAGAAAAAACTGTGAGCTCGAGGCAGTACGGTGAAAATTATCTTTCGTTTGGATTCACTTGCACCGATTCCGTTATGCTTGGTTTGTGGGGAAAAGCTATCAAACAGCGCCATGGTCCCAAACAAGCTGTGACGTAATCTCGAGACGAAACACCGTCACTTAGCAACAAGAACAGGGACTATTGTGTTCGCCTGCGCACACAAACTGAGAAACGGGTAACTTTTATGAGGAAATCCACAAATGTGTCTGAGAAAGCTCTCAAAGCTCTTTAGTAGCTGAGCTGGTGGCTGTCGTGTTTTTAAACACACATAAGACGTGAGAACAACTGCTCTTTATTGTAACTCTTTATTCCACTTTCCGCGTGCTGTCTCCCCGATACCGGCTCTGCCCCAGGTTGTCCTTCTCACCTGAATCCCCCCTGGGTCCTAAGTCCCTACATGTACTGTTTCTTACATCCATCAATTAAACATACATGAACATCAATGTACCAACATGTATTTATGACAAATACCACAGTGGCCAAATCAAAAATCCCACACACTGTGGCAGAAACATTAATACTACCTGCTGCAGAGCCATTGTGAACGAGATGCATTTTGTAACTTTTTTGGTTGTTGGTGTGCCGCGGGATTTTTTTATTGTAAAAAATGTGCCGTGGCTCAAAAAAGGTTGAAAAACACTGCCTTAGAGGACAAAAATGCCCCTCACTGAAACTGCTGTAAAATACGATTTTGTTTTCCACTTTTTCTTCCTATCAAATCAGTCCTGATCTCAGCTACCAAATATAAATTCATTTTCAGAAAGAGATGATGCCACTATGTTTTACATGAAAAAGCACACACAAATGAATTAGTTTCCATGTATTAAATGCTGGGTGGATTTTATTTGGGGGTTTATCAAAGCCTGGGATATATCAGTGAGTTTGCAATATTGATTTTGATGCATTTTTATTTTGAGTATAAATAATGTTTGTTGCATACATTTGCTATATTTGCCTGCAGTGCTCCGTTAGACACCAACAATGCCCCGACTGGAAACCAGGAAAATAAGGCAAATATGTATTATTACTAGAAAAATGTCTCAATCTGGTAGAAAATGGAGTGAAAACCAAGAAATAACAGATATTTGCCCATAGGCAATCTGTTGGAAAATTGTAAATTAAATAGATTGAAAAGCTGATGAAATAGAATGCATTAGTTTATGCTGTAATGCTTCTGGGATCAAACATTTTGGTTTTATGGGGCTTCAATGGGGATGTTTTGTCCTAAAGGAGTGGAATGTCTGTATTTTGACTACACACTTTATTATACACTTATTATAGGAGCTGAGGATGAACTAAAAAAAAAAACTAAAAAAAAAACTCTGTATGCCATATGCATTATTAACACAGAAGTATAAAAAAATGGAAAGCCAAGAATGTCCTAAGTGATGCACATGGCTTAAAAGAAAAGATAAGTAGGTGGGAATTTTGCTAAGAGTAGCTTTTTAGAGAAAACTGACCAGTGACTGAGGCGGCATGAACATAAAGCAGGCCAAATCACATTTGCGTATGAAATACAATGGTGAGCAAGAGATCCACACATAAATCTCAGAGCCCCATTATACACGTTATCCAGCATGTGAAGGCAGTGCCAGACAGGAGACTATTTCTAGAATAAACCAACTCAACTGGGGATTCTGGCCTGTCGTGTCTTCATAACACAGCGGATGATAACACAACATTATTTAACATTTAACTGAACAAGTATGAAAAATGAAAATAAGAGAAAATTCAGAGATCTTTTTGCTGTCTGGTGAAATTCTCCCGAGGGGTCTTGGTTAATTTGAAGGAGCTCAGTATTTCTGTGGTTTGGTCCAACTCCTCCTGCCTATCACTGCTGAGAAACACCACCAGCAAACAGAGACTGTTGGTGTCCGTGGGGACAAGAACGGACAAGCTGCATTTTATCAGTCTTGTCTGATAAGCATTCTTAACTCTACTACAGCATTTAAATTAGCTCACACGTGGCTAATGTTAGTTTTCAGAACTGTGACACTACCCCCCCTCTCTCTGACTAAATATACGCAGGAACATCTGATGTGCGAACTACATGTGAGTCAGACGCTTTCATGCTGAATCAGCAGTGAATTGATGGCGTTCCCTGCCAAAAGATGTTGGTGGTCGATGGGGGCCCAAAGGATGTTTGTGACAAAAATCCTCCGGTCCTGCTGAGTGAAGCAGATGCTGAAGTGTCTTAAAACGTGCATTCTCTCTACTGACCAGTAGGGGGCGACATCTCTAGTTGCAAAAATAAGTCTAATTGTATGGAAGTCTATGAGAAAATTATTTATTCCCTCAGTAAACATTGTAAACATGAGCTTATGGTCTCAATTTCTAGTTTCAAGTCTTCTTCAATACAGCATGATGTTCATTTAGTAAATGACGGTCCATTTAGAGTCAAACAGACCATAAAGCACTGTTTGCTTTAGGGCGGGCTACAAGGTGATTGACAGGTCGCTGCCGCTACCAGAGCCGTATACGGCGTCTCTAAGTCACTCCTCCGCATTCCAAATATGGTAACTTCTGTTCATTGGTTGCGAAAAAAACAATATGGCGACGGCAAAATAGCTGAACTCGAGGCTTCATAGCAGGGCTCCACAAACCAATGGGTGACGTCACAAAGACTACGTCCACTTCTTATACACAGTCTGTGGTTGCTTGTGGCATATACAGAGATATATGGGCTACACGCTACTTCACTCATGCCGATGTTGGGCCCTGACTTCCCCCTTCCAACATTAGTAAGCAAAGCCTTGATTTTTCTTCTTTTTTTATGGTTCTAAACACTATCTTGCCAAATCTGCTCGGCTGTCCATCTTGGCTGCACAGATTCCAAAACACAAATATTAAACATTTAGTATCCAATATCCTGTTGTGAGGGGGGAACCCCCGAGGACAGTCCAGCTTGATGAAGGGTTTGCCTTGTGTAAAAAAGAGAAAGGAAGAGCAAGCGTGTGCACACAGCCACACAAAACGTATTCATACATCATTTATCTGAGAAGTTTACAACATTTGCCGTAGACGAGGACTACAACTTTGAGAACCCAGAACTCCAAGCTTCCAAAAGTCACTGACAACTAAGTGAAAGCACCTGGTGACATCATTGTCTTTGAAGAAAACATATCAACCAATGTGCCACTTAAAGCAGCCCAAGTTCTATACAGTCAGCTTCTATACAGAGCATGAATGTAAGTATTACACTTTAATAGTTTTATTTAGTTAAAAGAAATACCTTTTTTCATTTTTTATAGATACATGGAAATATCCCCGGATCTTGACTCTTTTTTCCCCAGCTCTATCAATTGATTAAAGATGCCCTTGCGTCGCTGCGGAGCTGTCGGCGTGTCCATCTCAAACCATCTACTTCACATAGAATGATAATGGAAATCCCGGTCCTGCTCCGAACGCAAAGGTAAAAGCCAATCTGCGGATTCCATTGAACCGGGTGAAAGTAAAAGTGCTGCAGCAGATGGCTCCTGCTTTACAGGAAGGTAGAAGCCGGGATAGTGATAGTGATAGCCCCTCGGGGGGCGCGAGTTACGAAGGAGTTGAGGTTAATTAATAGCACTGTGAAAAAGACGAGAGTAAAGAGAAAGATGATGAATGATTTACATGAGGCTCAGGGGTGTGATTGCCCTGATGTAATGTCATCCTCCTTATACATTCTACCACCTACTGAATGGATCCTCCACCCGCCAACCCCCCACACACTGTACAAATGTCCCCCACATAGTGGTCCTCTCTACGGACGTATACACACGATGCACACATGGACGTGGAGAGGCCATTTGGGAGGCAGAGTACGGAAACCTTTTATTTGTACCTGCTTTTGTTGGTTAGTAAAAGGAAAGGGCAGCTTGATATTGTTATGGAATGTTAATACTAGCTGATGCATTTCATTGACTTGCTTTTCACTTTCAAGAGTTGGCAATTGTTAATTTTAGAAGGCACCTTGCATGGTAGCCCCTGTCATCAGTGTATGAATGGGTGTGAGTGGGTGAATGATGTCATGTAGTGTTAAAGAGCTTTGAGTGGCCAGAAGACTAGAAAGACGCTATACAAGTACAGTCCATTTACCATTTATATTGAGGAATCATTTTTACCTTTTTGTCATAGCAACAAACCTATGTTCCACTACTGCACAGCTGCGAAAAGGGGTTCAGAGAGTACGGCTTCATTAGGTTTTTGCACCAAATGGTATGCATCGTAATATGTATCATCACCCAAAAACACAAAGGGTTCTGCTGCAGGGATATCAAGGAGGCCTTAAAATCTCAATCTGCGAACATCTGGGTATCTGATGTTCTGAGCCTGTGCTCCCATGCAGACATATCGGAACTTGTACTTGGCATTAACAACAGCTATCCAGCACAAAGAATCTTCACTGTGCTGGTGGCCGTATGTTGATGTGTTTTTACCAATCTATGGCGTCGAGGCTGTGGGGAAATTGCCACTTCTGATGGAAGTCTTGTGCAATTTCCAGCCATTCTTTTTCTGTATTGGGAGTCTGAAACAACAGTTTAATACATCAGTGCAAAGATCACAAATAGTTACATCTTCCGGACGGCTGCAGAATAAAAATGAATTCATGCAATTCCACCAGGGTAACTGAGAACAAAACATCCTAAAACAACATTAGATAGTTCTACTTTTTAATGCAATATAAAATGGGATTCAACTCAGAATTTGCAGTGAAATGGACAATACCATATTTAATCAGGGCTTTAACTTTGTTCCACGCCTAGTTAATATCTAGACCATCTCTGTTTTAATAGTCTGGTTTTTCTACCATCAAGGCTTGGTTACCGTAATTCACTTTATTCTGGGTTCAGGAAGAGAGTTTAAAGCCAGGCAGTAGCCTTGTGAATACAGTTGCCGAAAGGAGAATATCATCATTATTATTATTATTATTATCATTGCTGGCCTTTATTGGTTGCCTAAGGCTCTATAAATGAGTTTATTGATGTATTTTAAGGTATACCTTCTGGCTTTACAGGCCGTCAAGTTCATTCCCATAGCTCATCTTCTTACTACAGGTTTTCTGACCTTTCTTTTTTGGGCTCATCAGTGGCCTGAGGCTCTTAGAGCTCAGATCCTAGTTTGTATGTCCAAAATCCTTGTTCCATTGCTTTTTATTTGAGCTGGTTTTGTTACCTTGTATAGTTTTTTAAAATCTTTTTTTAACATCTTATGTTTGCATTTATTGTCTTTGTGTAGTGAAACCACAGACCCAGGGATCTTTGACATTGCTATCCCAGGGTCCACCAACATATGGACAAATTGTTTAATCTCACTTTGATACATTTTTATAGCAAACGAATGCTCTTAGGGAAGGAATACTTAATAATAATTATATTTTTTACTCCTGTCCCTCAATAATCTCCCCACATTGACTGTAAAAACATCAAATACTCCAGTAAGTCGGCAAAAACAAAAATAATCCCATTTGTTTCTTGACACTCTTTTTTGTCTTTTTTTGCCAAAATTAATGCAGCAACAGAACATCAAATTTTCAACCCGCTGTGACTCATCTCTTTCCATGTTTTACCAGATGAGATCTGGGTCACGGAGGAATTTTAAACAGTACCAGCTCCTAAACTAAATTAAATCAGTGATTATCTTTGGGGCCACTCATCACTGGAAGCTCTACAGAACAAAAAAAAAGAGAAAAAACATGAATTGCTTTTGATAGATTTATTTAATGGCCTCCGTCCAAATGGGGGGGGCAGAGGTCGAGTGTAAACGATGATGAGTGTAAAGTGAACACATTGTCTGATTGCTTTTTCTGACATTTTATATTGCTGTTGTTCAAATATAGCACATTTTCAACATCAACATCAGGGTTTTTCAAAGTGTGACACCCCGACACCACCCACCCCCGTTATGGAGTACGTGAGTTGTGCTGCAGGCTACAACATTATCCCTGTTTTTTTACGTTTTTATATATATATTCTGGTATAAATTTAGATTGGCACTATCAGAATTATGTTAAATTAGCTGTAAGCTGTTGCTGTTTGAAATCTACCCATGGATGTACCGATAACAATCGCTATGCATTGTTAAAAAAGAAGTGGCAAAACTGGCTTTTTAATAGATGGGAAGCATTTGAAATCCAACAGTTGTGGCAACAGAGAGTTCAGCGTGTCTTATCAAGAACTCCATCAGCCGTGCAGTCTGATCCTCACTGTGCGATTGCGTAAAACCATCGCTTATTACAACATGCCCCCTCTGACACTCACGGAACAGAGACGAGAGGGGAGTTGTATCCCGTCTTGTAAACACAGTGTATGTTTAGCAATTATTTTACCTCCTCAAATGCCTGCAGACTTACTGCCTCCTGTGATTTCCCCAAGGTGTTGCAGGACAGAGTCCAGCAAATAACGTCTGTGCACCTGAGTCGATGGGAACGTTGTGTTTCTTAATAAACCCCATCCCGACAGGCTCCAGTCTTTTGATGAGGGGAACAAGGGACAAAAAGAAAGTGTAGAGAGATAAGAAGCAAGCGGAAATTATATAAAATCTAATGACATATCTGTGGCAATGGAAGCATACAAATAATACTAATAATTGTCGGTTATTTAATGAAATCCCAGCTCTCTGGCTCATGGATCCCACCACTGCCACCACTTGTTAGGATGCCCGAGTGGCCATGGAGGCAAATGAGCCGATCAGGAGTCAAAAAGCAGCTTTGGATGAAGCGTCATTTTATTTTTCTTTGCATTTAACCAACCCCCCCCCCCCCGCCCCCACGGGCCCCCTCGGGCTCCTGGGGAAGTATTTAGCCCGAATACCCTGGGAAGAGGAAACAGGCAGAGGTAAGTTGTTACAATATGTACCATGTACATATATATATATATATATATATATATATAATTACACAATATTGTTCTGCCACCTAACTAGACATTTACTACAATCAAGTTCAATGTGTCACTCACTGCAGTTGTCCGTTTGTTGGCAGGGAGAACAAAGGACCTCTCTGTGCCCCAGCTGAGCACATGGCTCCCAGCATCCACAGTCCAACAATAAATACATACAATAAACTTGTGTCCTCCTTCACACCCCATCTCACACACTATCCATGGGCTAGGTAACGGTGGTGCGTCGTTACAGGCAGCTACTTCTTGGTAAAACAAATAACGTGTGACTTTGCGTCACAGATTCTGAAAATGGACACACTAGGTATCATCAGTTTGCACCACACTGCATTGTTTTGTTAACCGCAACAAATAAGGTTGAGATAATACAAAAAAAAATGTTTTATCAACTACCATCTGAGTGATATTCAGTGAATGTGTTGACCAGCTAGTAAAACGCATTGCTGAGTGTAAAGAGCTGGAACATGCATATGAGCTGCATGTAGCCAAAACTTACTGTAGGCACACGTGTTGTCACAAAGTGGAGGGGATGCTCATGTGAGACCAACAGGTGCTGGATGCAAAGGGTTAAACACAGGAGAAGTGGCGTGGCTTTGGAGACGTTTGAAGGAACGTCTGCCTGAGCTGTGACGAGAAGCACAAAGTCAGTTAACAAGAAGCCCTTCAGTAGGATATTAGTTTTGCTATCAATAATTTGTAAGTAATGTCAAAACCTCACAAATAGTACTTGCTTTAACAATTTAAAGGCCTTTACACATCGTGGTCATTATTTCTCGTGTGATTAATACGCATAGAAATATTTTTTTTACAAATTGTTGTTTTTGTCATGAGTTCTTTCACACAGCACATGAATGTTATGCAGCAAGTGTCTTAATTTTAATTCTTTTTTCAGAGCTTTCTCACCACGAATAAAGCCATCAACCAATCACGTTGTGCAGAACGGACTAATTCAAAACTGTCACGACAAGACGGCAAACTTTATTTCTTCTTCTTCTGAGATAGTGACTGAAATTCATTGGCAAATGAAAACTAGTGTAATGAGATTTTGAAGATTATTTTTACATTTTCAACCTTGTGTTTATCAGTGCCATTCACTAAATACACTCAAGTGCTCCGCCCATTTAGTACCGCGAGGTGCAGGTTCATGTGGACAGAAGAGCTCCCCTATTGGCTGCACTCTACAGAGCATACTGCTAATTAATGACTGTTCATTGCAACCGGGAGACTCCAGCTGAACGCCGAAGGGTCCGCTGACTGAATGGATGACGCCTCATGGTGAACGCGTGGTGATGGCAACGTGTGTTGTAGAGAGAAGGAGGAGGGTGATAGTACATTAACCTAAAAACAGGAAGAAAATGCTTGTATATGCTGAGTGAGCTGGTTAGTCCCAGTGCACAGAGAACAAGACTCACTAATTCATTCATCTGAAAATGGATTCTAAACCTAAACAGCAGAGTGTGTGCAAAACTACACAGGCACTCAACAGGGTGGATGGACTTTTCTGGGAGAGATTCCCATAAATGTTGTGAGCAATACTGCTGTAAAATTCTACTTAAAAATGACTGAAGGATAATGATGTACTAGTGTTTATTCATGATTAGATATTTCCAGTGTAACAATGAGTCCATTTGTAAGATTCCGGCAGACTGCGGTCACACCGCTCTGTTAGACCTTTTCTGGGAGGATGGCAAAGTGCACTCAGTCACATGTAGGGGGAAAAGCTCTGGATAAATTCTGTGTCGACCCAGTTTCTACTAAAAATACCAACAACTCTCTCTGCTGCCTGATTTAATTGTCTCTCTACCATGTACAAAGTGAACTCCAAGGTCAGGAAAATACCAAACTGTCAATGTTGTGCCACCGCGAAAAGAAGGGACCTGTGTTATGTCATTCTTAAAAAAAAGATGTAAATGAAAGCAGCCATTTTATCTCCAGTATGCAAGCATGAGAGAGAGAGAGAGAGAAAGATATCAGATTTTCTCTTCATCTTCTAGATAAAGTGAGTGTGTGTTGTGTTTTTGAAGTGTGTGTGCTGAGATAAAACTTCATTGATCCCCATGGAAAGTGTGTGTGTGTCATCAAAAGTGTGTTTTCTCTTCTTTTTTTAAGCTCTTTTCTGCATATGCGTGTGAGTGAAAGAGGAGAGTTCTCTCTACACTCTTTGGTGTGTGTGCGTGTGTGCGTGTGTGCGTGTGTGCGTGTGTGCGCGTGCAGGTGTGTAGTTATCTTGCCCGAGCAGAGTTCACTCTGACAGGGAATCGAACTGCCTGCTCGTGTCTCACTCTGCTTTGTTGCTCATCACATCATCAAAACTGACAGCCGCCGTCAAATAGTGTGGCTTCCTCCTCTTCCCCTCTCACACACACCCTCCACTCTGCCCTCCGGTCTTCTCTCCTGCTCCAACACACTCTTATTGCTTCCTCTTGTTTCATTCTATCCGTCCGTCAGACACCTCATTGTAGCTTCTTGTCTTTTTTTAAATCCACACAATGTAAAGGTAAAGGCTCAAAAAGGATTGAAGTATCAAATGTTCTCTCTCCTTTTGGATCCATTTGGGTCCACTGCACTTTGGATCCGATCTAATTATTCTTGGAGTCTCCACACACTTGGGGTTTTAACTGGCCTTTGATCTGTTTTGGAAAGGTCACCTTTAATAAGAATCATTTCTGCCCTGGGTTTTGGTAGCTTTTTCCCCGGTGAAAACCTCTAATCTGCAACGACCACTACAGTAATGTTTGATTGAATGAATACAAACCGCGATTAGCAAAAAAAACGTCAAGACTGGAAGCGTATCAGACAGGTTTTTCACTTGCACGTCTCACACACACAGACTTATATAAGAAGTGGACGTAGTCATCGTGCTGTTATGAACCCTCGAGTTTGCTGTCGCCATCTTGGATAACAGCCACCGCCATGTTGTTTTTTCCTCAACCAATGAACAGAAGTTACCATATTTGGAATGTGGAGGAGTGACGTAGAGATGCCGTATACGGCTCTGGTAGCGGCAGCGACCTGTCAATCATAGTCAGCCCCGCCCAAAAGCATCCCCTGCTTTACGGTCTGTTTGACTCTAAATGGACCATAATTTACTAAATGAACATCATGCTGTATTGAAGAAGACTTGAAACTAGAGATTGAGACATAAACTCATGTTTACAATGTTTACTGAGGGAATAAATCAAGAGAGAAGTAGAGTCATTTTATATAGACTTCTATACAACCAGAGGAGTCGCCCCCTGGTGGTCAGGAGAGAGAATCCAAGTTGTAAAACACTCCCGAATCAGCTTCACTCAGCAGAACCAGAGGTTGTTGTCCACATACGGCTGGAAACCGCTGCATTTACTGGAGTGATGTCATCATCTCCAAAGCCTGCTGAGGATAAACCTGCTCTTAATAAGCTAAGATCTCTCATTTCCCCAAAACAACCAAATGTATACTTTATCTTCATCAAAAGTCAGCCAAGTGATGTTCGTGCAAACAGGAACCTTCAATAGCCAAAGCAGCGCGGCTTTCCAAGGTGCAGATGCGATCACATTTGTCATCAAGTATCTCTCATTTGGCTTTTCTTTATCTTAGTTATTTTCTCTCGATCCAATACCAATCCCCGGGGCGCTCTTTCTTTGGTTATGTGTTAATATTCCCGTGGCTATGTCACCCGACGGTGCAGAGATATATCAAGAACTGTATGCGAGTGCATGCATATATGCACGCGGCATATTGCAGTCATTTGTCTTGTGTATGATCCAGTAATTATGATCCAACCGACCGCCAGAGAGAGAGAGAGGGTGCACCCGAGGGCTTGAAATAAAACCAACATTAGACTGAAAGTAAGAGCCGGAGAAGCAGTGATAAAAGGGAAAAAAAGAAAAAGAAAAGAAATTCAAGAGAGGTGGTAGAGTGATGATAGAGAGGCGATGAGACAGACGGAGGAAGAGAGGATGAAAAGAGAAAAAAGCCCTCTTTCACCTTCTTTCCTCTTGAATTACAAGTTTCTCTCCCGTATCTTCCTCCTCTCTTCACTGTAATTCCAGTCTTGACATTAGAATATGAATCACTTCCATGAGCTGTTAATATTCTCTCTCCTTCCCTCTCCCAAAACTTCTCCCTGCGTTTGAGTGCATGATCTGCACATTCAGAATTAAATATTTAAAGCCAATATGCTTATTTTTTTTGCTGGCTGCACCATTAATTATAAAAATAAAACACACTTTTCGCATTGGGATTAATTATGAAAGAGCTCCATCGACATGAAATATTCAACATGTACTTGAACATCATTTTGTACACATCTTGAAACCATGAATTCATTGGATTTTTACATGTGAATCAGTGCAGAATAAACTAAATGTCCATTTAAGCAAAGAGGAAAGATTCTATTGTCTAACTTCCATCGCCAACCAATGACAACAAACATGTAGAAGTGTAAAAAATCTAAATTCAACTAAATAATGCATGCACAGCTTTTATAGATAATACTATCCACACTGCACAGCTGTTAGTCCACATTATGCACATTTTCAGCTGGACCACGTGTTGCAGTTTGGAGTTAATCTGAGACTTTAGCTATCGAATTTGGTCTGAGACCCAACAACACGTCCTTTATGCCTCAGGAGGATGTGGTACATCACAATAACAAAATTAATATTGAACTACGGTGTGGATTCCATTTTTTTTGTTTATTGTTCCTATTAAAACTATTTATTTTTATTTTACTTTTTTCAAAGGATGACATTTATTGTATTTGTTTACAGCAGTCTGTTTTAACCTCATGATGATCCCAACTAGTTTTCCCCTTTTTTTATTTCATCATTATTACCCAGCATATGTGTGGCGGGCTCAGTCTTATACCAATTATGTGTGACACATACTGTAGAGATACTCAATATGGTATAAATCATAATCTTGATTTCTTTTTAAGACATTTTCAACATGGTATTTCATGATTCTAACTTATAAGCATGATTTAATAGTTTTTGTTGACTAAGTCAAAAGTGTGGCTTGTGTTATGATTTTGAACTAAAAAAGTCGTAATTTAGCATGCAGTGCCATTTCATTTTTAAATTTATCGAAACACATTTTATAAATCTATGTGTATATGTCACGATATAACAATACTTTACAATGTATTTAAGTTGCACTGCAATTTATGGAGTGTATCTTTTGGTAAGTGACGCTCATGTTCATCAATGGATGATGTTAATAGACACAGAATCAATTTTAATATATTTTAGAATATTAAACAATATAGATACAGCAGCCAACACAGACACTCTGACTGATGGCTCCACATTGTGTGGATGAAGCCAAATGCAGCACTCGGGCCACAAATATCTGCAGATATGCAGTATAATGTAGTTAAAGCTTGACACTCTCAAGCTGTTACGGTTAATGTTGTTTTCCGTCTCTGCAGCCTCAGAGCGCTATGGGTCATGTTTATGAAAAAACTTTGTCTGTTTTTGTCCCTTCAACTTCCTCTTCCTTGCAGCCACAAGTCTGATGGCACCCGCCGCCTCTCTCTCCTACGCCGCCTGAGCCCCTCACCGCCGCTGTAACAGAGCGACCTGTCTCTGGTGAGTCCGCTCAATAACAGCAGTTTGTTGTATGCCGGCTGTGTTTGGGCCCCTGGCCTTAAACAGTGTAAGAATCCTGATGTTCCAGAGTTCAATGTTTGGAACTACCACAAATAGCAACTTGAAAGTTTGACTTCCACGGTTGGGGGATTGTTTCCATCCATATGCTGGTGAATGGAAGTGGAAATTGTGAAATCAATTCAGTCAACTAGGGTTCTGCCATTAGTCTCAAGCAGGTGTAGATGTTACATGAAAGCCCTTTCCTAGTCTTCTGATCACTCATGGGCTTTACACTACATGTCAACATTCACCTAGCCACATATACATTTATACACTGATGGCACAGCCTTTGGGATTAATTTGGGGTTCAGTATCTTGCCAAAGGACTCTTCAACATGCTAACTGGAGAAGCCTGGGATCGAACCGACGATCTTACGATTAGTCGATGAGAGATGGAGCGGGTTTGGCCTCTTCAGTTATGGTCCCTCATAACTAAAGAGCCCAAACGTTTGGACATTTATTGACAATTCATTAATTATTCTCCCTTAAAATGGCTTTACTGCTATTTTTATCATTTTATTGTCACTGTTACATACTGGCATTTGTGTCCGACATTACTGAGTAATGCGTTACTGCCCAACAGCGGTTTGCAAAGACAAAATCAAGTTTCCTGATAGGCATGCCATAGATCATAACCAACATATCAACATCAGTTGAAAGCACCATAAAAGAGTATTAAGTAGACTTCTGAGTTGAGGTTCACTTTGTTAAACATACTTTCCCCAAGTTCAAAAAGGAACCAGGTCAGTTAAGGCTTATGTTTTAATATGGCTGTTTTAAACAGTTATGATTCCAATTTTATTAAGACTGCTTTGTGTCTTCTCTTCAAATTTGTATTTGAAAATCCAATCGACCCAATTAAACCCTGCCCTGAATCGAAACAATGAACCCCAGTTGTCATTACTGGGCTGTTCAGTGGGCCAACAGTAGTGTGGTTTTACTCTGCAGCTTCCAACAGCCAACAATGCCGAGCAGCAGGTGTGAATGTTTGGCCGCGTTAATGTCAAGCAGAGCGGCACAGAAAAATGCTTCAGGAAATGAAATGCAAGATGAGGCCCAACACGCATCAGCAAAGACCACACGTGTTTGAATTCAAAATAACTCCAACTTAACATTCAAAAAGCAGCACGGTTCCAAATTGAGACACCCATACTATACAAACACTTGAATTGCATCGCATTGATTTTTAAAAGGGGTCTGTGGTCAGTTTGACCTAATGGTAAAGCCAGACCAAAGGTCAGGGATCCCCAGAATCATTAAAAATTGCCCATGAATTTCGCATTAGAATGTTCTTAGTAGTCGTTGGAATATGATATACTGCCATCATCAGGGCCTTTTCGCAAGCAAACATGCATTTGTGATAATGTATGTAATGTTTAAACAGGACTACATGGAGGAAAATATTAGTGCTACTACTCAAATATTATTGTAAAATGACTCAGCCTGAGCCCTGATGCGGTATGACCCCCCCTTAGGGTTTCTTATAACGTCTTTGCATCTCATTTCAACTGTAGCGGATCCTAATCTCTCTTTCCCTCTGGCACCTCTGCTCTCCCTCTCTAACCTGAACGTGAACCCTGGAGCCTGGGACACACAACCCCGGTTCAGGATGCCTCCTCTCCAGTGTCTGAACTCCAACCGTATTAAAAAATTTGCCTATGTTAGATTATCATTCATTATTGAATACAATTCATTTAGATCACGTTCAATTTACCCTTATGTTCAACATTTAGAGGAAATTAGGTTCCAGATAGAGTTTTATGCAAGTGATTTGCACGCTCTATTTGAATCCATCAACATCAATGAAGACTAATGACCAAATCACGCAGCTTTTCTCATTTCAAATGTGGAAGTAAGCCTTTTTAGGATTAGCAATTGTTATTTGACTATTGAATTTCAATTTACAAAAGTCTGTATTACACAAAACTTTCACGTTATCGTGACAGGTCCTGGTCAGTGTTGGGGACTAAGTGCCAGCAGCCCTGCCAGACTTGTGATGTTTTTTAGTGGTACTTAATGGCACTCTGTAAAGGGTGTGATGTGTCAGTGTAAATGGACTCAGACAGACAGAAGGTAGTGTAAAATTGTTTAGAGGCTCTGGAGACAGAGCCGGTCACTTCTCTTTCTGCTAACACGCCGCTTCTTTCTGTCCGCTCCATTCACCCACACAGTTCTGTCATTATCAGCTCCACACACCCACAACATGCTCAACTCCACCGAGGTTTATGCATCCTTACCCCCTCCACTCCATGCTACCCTTACACAACCCTCTTCCTCGCTCTAAACCTCAACTTTAAGCCTCTGCCTCTTTGTTTTCTCCAAACATACATCGACAGCTTCTGTTTCCATTGGAGACAACATGTGACCCTGTTTCTCAGCACCCTTTCATCACATCACCCCCCCATCCTCTCTGACCTATTTTTTCCTCGTGTTTCAACTTCTATGAGTCAATTGTCCCTTCTGTACATTCACATCACTGCTCCAAGACTGACACCCCGTACAGAATTTAAAAAACGCTGTCTCTTGTCCTCTTTGCTGGGTGGCTTCTGTTCCTCAGAATTCATCATCCCTCTGTTAAAGTACAACAGAGCGTAACATAAACTGTCTTTCACCTCCTCAACTAAATGTTCACTGGACTCTTCTTATTCGTCATCCGTCAAGTAAAACTATTTTCACAGAATCCTCTGGCTTCACAACCGCTTTGCAAATGCTTCTTCACTGTTCATTTTCTCTTATATTACCTCTTCATCCAGCCCCCCCCTCCCGTCATCAGTGTGAGGTCCCAGCTGACCATCCACAAACAACCTTTGTCCTTGCTGAGTTTTCAAAGTTGCTAAAAGGTTGTCCACAATCTGGGTCAGATCCTCTGTGATCGCAGTTTCAAACTGTTTAACACAGCTTCTCTTAAACTGACATAAGGGACGGTTATATGAGGGGTCTTTTACACTCCCAGTTGTTAGGTTTGGAGCTGTTATTCTGTTAAATGCCTATGAATCCTCTGGTGAGGCCGTCAAGCTTAAGACGGGGGCCTTTCGAGCTTGGTTGGCCTAGTGGTCTCCGCAAACAGCAACTGGGTACTGGTTGGTCATAAGGGCTGCAACTGCAGTTCGGGAGACTATGGAGAAGAACTTTCGGTTAGCAATAAGAAGGTTCTGGCAAACCATAAGTGAGTCAGAAAGGGAAAACAGTGCTTGGCTCAGGCTACCTAGAGAAGATGTGTTGGAGATATTGTCGAGGGAAAAAGCCCTTTGAGGAATTCCTGAATCCCACCAATAAGTCCTCTGTGAAGGAGGCAGAGTTTGAAGACTTGGGGGAAGAGCAAGGTTATGATATTGGAACCCTAGCTCAATCATGGGCATGCGTTTGCCCAATGCATAGGAATAGCCGGTCAATCAGGACGTGCGGACCCAACAGTATGGGGGCAGCACATCCCGCTGCTTAGCTATGCTCTTCAGCAAGCGGCATCGGAATGGCAGGGCCCCCTTGGTAGAGGGCTCCGCTAGTGCTTCTTTAACTCAGGTTACAATATCATAACCTTAGTTCTAACTCACACAGGCTGTGTGAGGACCCTGTACAGGACTCTATGGGTAAAGCGGGTGGAGCCTGATGAATGCAGGCTCTGCCGCAGCATAACATCGACCTAAACACACTGATCTTTCACTTATTGTAATTTCTGGACAATCGGTCGCCTCCAAGCAGGACCCTTTTGTTGGACCCCTGGTGGTATTTCGGCGATGGGCTTCCGTGGGAGGAATTCACGAGATATAGTCTTCATCATCGTCATCCACAGAGGTTGTGGCGGACGTTGGCAGCTGGGGCAAGGACTTCAACGCCATCCATCTCGAGCTCCGGCTGCGGAGCATCACATGGAAGTGTCAGAAATAAACCCACCGTTGCTGCCGTTGGAATCTTTGGCAGTTCTCGGCAGGCAGGGCAGCCTGTTGGCTGCTCAACACAGCCCTCTGCATGGTCCCTGCTGAGGCCCTCAAAGCAGGCATTGTGAAGATCCGTCCCTGCAAAAAGACCGGGATGTGACAGGAACTGACGAGATTCTTGAAGCGGCTAGTCATCAGTCGATGGGCAAATCGCCGTTCGCTGAAGAGAAAAGAATAGCTAAGCAGCGGATTGGCTGCCATATATACTGTGGGGTCGGGTAAAAAAATCTCTTTACCCTCAGAACAAACCTACTAAATCAGTTGTGTGCTTTCCAGCCCCGAGGAGGAGAGCGCTTTTCACACCAGTGGTGTCTGGAAATGGATGAGTATAAGGATGCAGCCCGAGAGGTGGAAGCTAGCCCAGTATAATAGAGCTTAGAGGAGAAGACAGAATGACAGGCACATGGGTTTGGAGGCCATCCAGTCTGTGCATATATGTGTGTGTGCGTGAATGCATGACTAAGCTTATCCCTTGTGCAAAGATGGGGAAGTGTCTTGGCTTTGGATGACATGGCTACAGACTACAGGCTGCTACAGTGTGACATCTCCATCCAGAATCTACCTCCCAGCTGCACCACCAGGAGCCAAAGGCGTCCTGGTCCAACGTGTTTTCTCCCAGCTGTACCATCGGGGGCCAAAGTCATCACAATCCAATATGGGCCTTCTGGAGGCCGCATCTAATGCCAGACATATCAAAACACAACTTGTACTCTCAGCTCGGCCATCTTAAGAGACACTTCAATCCAGCGATTACCCTCCAGCCGTCTCTCTGTACGCCAACAAACATAAAGAAAAATAATGAAACACAGTCATTACCCTCCAGTCATTTCATCCAAAACACATAAAAAATATCATCCCAGTTGGGCCATCCAAAGCAAGAAACGCTTTATTCATGTAATTACCAACCAGCCGTTTCATCTAAAGCCAAAGGCGCTGCCAGCTGACGTTCTTTCCTCAGTACCACCAACTGAAAACAAAGACAATATTGATGTGGTCACACCTGAAGCTAAACTCATTGTGGTTCAACATGAATTTGTATTTCTGCCTCTTATCTATTATCTTTTATTATTTTTCCTCTCTGTCTTTTTCTCCTTCGTGCTTTAATGTCCGCAGTAAATAGTAAAGAGACTGTACCCTTTGGACATTTTCAACATGTGGGTCAGCCATCTGCACACCATAGTCCCTGGTGTGAAATGAGGCAGTTCAATGCAGAGCCGGCTAAATATTCTGTCAGCAAGACTTCATACTGCAGGTCAGTCAAAGGGAGAGTGTGTGTGAAACTCTCACTCTAACATGCAGGGTTCATTATTTTGGGGGTTTGAACTTTCCCTTTTTAAGTTGAAAAAAATTGGATGTTAAAACAATTCTAACATTGACAAAGTGTTTCCAATGAAAGAACCCACTAGATGCTTCAGAACCTTTGATTCTAACAGACTGCCCTCCTCCACTTCAAAAATATTTAAACTGATGATTTTAAAGTGACCAGTGAATATTTTCCATCGTGTTGGCAAAGGATTCCAGTCTTGACAGAATCTCTAAATGAACCCAATCCACAAAGTTAATGATCTGAGGATGATGCTTCACTATTTCATCATGAGTTTGGGCTGAGGTCCAGCTCCACTGGGACACACGTTTTGGCTATCGGTGGCCGTTGTTATATTACAATAGGATCAAAGACTGCCTGTCTTGTTGTCACCAAAACCCAAATGGAGATCCAAATGAACATAGAAGCTATCAGTCTATCTACTAACAGGTATTATGTGTATCAAAACTTGGATCTTCTTCTGTGCCATTCTATTGTTGCCCAAAAAATATAAAAAACGCAACAGTGAGCCCCACTGTTGGATGACATGTTCCTTCATTACCATGAACAAGCACACTACAGTTGACTCCCACAGACTAACACATTGGTTTTGATCTTTTAATGGGGTTGGGTTTAAAATAAAATTAAAATAAATAATATATTTTCTAAACTTCAGTTAGAAAGGGAAAGGGCTAAAGTTTATATGTTACTGACATATGGCAGACTTTGGTGCATTGGAGAGCAAATTTAGTTTCCCTTCTGATTGAAACTAATTGTGGTCTTGTGAATGAAATCTATCAAGTCACACTACAAAAGTAGAGATATCGTTAGGTCATATAGCACGGCAAAATGTTTTAGGCCTTGTGATTCCGTAGCAGAATCATTTTAGTACTTGATTTTTTATCTACAGAGAGAGTAAAGACGCAGAACATTGCAGCAGTGCTGCCTTAGGTGTTGCGCGCCTCCTGGGTTTTTACGCCTAGAATTTCAATCATTTTCATCATTTTTCAGTGACCTTTCAATGCACAATGCATGAGATGACAGCAGACTGCAGGGACAGATGGCCAAACCCCTCGTGATTGTCGTTAGGGACGAGGTTGAGTGTGAAACGTATCTGACTTCAACACCGGAAACTGTTGTTTGGGTCTCCTAACGACACTTGGCACCAGTTTCTTGGAACTGTGAAAGCAATCAATAGTTGCTAAAAACCTAACCGTCATGTGTTAGCCATGACCACGATCTTTCCCTTACCTTCAGCAAATAGTTAGCTGTGTCATTGCCTCGCCCATAGGGAGAGTAGAAGACCAATATTGTCTGTTCCAGAAGCCACTGACATATGACCAAGTTTGTTTTTGAGGTGTGAGGACTTCAAACACATAAAACTATATCGAGCAAGTCTCCGTTGGCCGCAATAAAACACCCTTTGATGTTTGCGGATCACTTACAGCTTTATCACCAATTACTTGCTGACTTTATTTAGAAATGCTACTTCACATATCCTTTCACAGAAGCAAACAAGATCCACGGCACCAACAAGACAGCTGACAACAAATTGGAAAATCTACAAATCGTATCCTGGACCCTCCTCATCTATAATAAACTATCGGAGAGATTTAGTGGGTAATAAAAACTGTCTCCTCCAACTGAACCTCATAAAGCAATGACAGTCCATCTCTGCACACCCCTGATATACTAAACCTACACGCAAAACACTTGTCACAAGCACAAATCAGCATCCCGGAGAAGAGGTTCTACTCGGAGTTCCTACGAACTTGTGAGGAAGGAACTTCAGAAGCGACACTTTAATTAGAGATAGTACCCAACATTTTTCTGCAGCTACATTTGGGAAACTACTGTCCCCTTTTTGATACGACAGCAAGAGAGAATATTGCACACTGTTTCCTCTGCTACGGATGAGATCGACCTGTGACTCACACCAACAGACACGCCACCCATTACTGCTAGTAATCATCCATGAAATTGTCATATCATTAAATATATGCTTTGCTACTTCTAATCACTGCCCACATTAACATGCATGTATTAATCCCATTATGGAAAATAACCTGAGTGAAACATTAGTCCAATTATATGACCTTCATTACCTATAATTTATCTAAGTACTTCTTTGGCCATTATGGAGACATAGATTGAAGACATGGTTCGTTCTGCCAAAACAGAAAGTATATATATATATATATATATATATAGTTGTGTGACGTGTGCTCTCCTATTCACATCAGGTAAAAGCATCTCTAACTACAGTGGACAGGTAGCCCTTTTAAACTCCTACTCTCTTTCTCTGCACACATCAGGCGACAGCACTGCCAACTACTGTGGACAGCTACCCTTTTTAACTTACACTCTGACACACACACGTTCTCATTTCCAACTCATCAAACACAGATCCATGGTCAGTGGCCCTCGGCGTCTGATATAGAGGCCCCAAGACACCATTCAGTGTCTGTATGAGACGCACCGGGCTTTCGACCAACTCCCACGTAAACCCATCCGCAACATTATTAGACGGTCAGAGCCACTAATGAAGTATAAATAGCGAGACAGTTCGCATATAGGGCAGGAGGGAGTGGAGGATGGGTGGGTCAAACAAACACGGGACTATCACCCAGGAGACTGCAGTGTCACCTGTGAAACCAAGTCAACTCGGTTACTTACTTTAACTCGCTTTTGTTACGTAACTTACTTAGCATTTTTAACTCACTTAAACATACTTATCTTAACCCAAACCACAATTTTTTCCAAAAACCGAACAAGGTACTTTTGTTTTGTACGTAAACTTAAAAACTATATATACTAGCAAAACCTATGTTGGAAGTTTATATTGAAAAGACACTATTGTATTTAACAAGTGGAAACTGACACGCTATCCCTGACACGTCCAAAACGGAGAGAAGTACCTAGAGTGTCATAGTTTGAGGCGTAGGGCCGCTGACCAAGCGTTGGTATTTGATGAGTTGGGAGTGACAACATGTTGCACACACACCAGGTTTTAACTCGACCAAGCGGTCTTGCTGTAGATGTAAGCATCGCTAACAACAGGAGACGGGTGTGTCTCTCTCTCACACACACACTTTCTTTTGCACACTTTCCACCAGAAGGTGCGACCGACCATATTGGACAGGTATTCTCTCTCTCTCTCTCTCTCTCTCTCTCTCTCTCTCTCTCTCTCTCTCTCTCTCTCTCTCTCTCTCTCTCTCTCTCTCTCTCTCTCTCTCTCTCCAACAGGAGGTGCCAGCGATCTTCTCCCGGTGCCTTTCCTTCCTTTGTCAGCTTCTTTTGATTCTCAGTGTTTTTTTTTCTCTTTCTCTGTCTCGAGCCGTGTCACAATTCCATAACACCCACCCTTTGTAAGCAGGGTTTCAGTATCTTGTTCGCCAATGAAAATTTAACAAAAGTCAAAAGCTTTTTTTTCTGTCTCCATACTGTTTTAGCACACTCCATTTTGAGTGTGTTGAAATGGAGGAGTCGCTCACGGCTGCAAAAAACAACAGATTCTCACCCCAGCGTATCAAATAATGCAACTTGGTCTGTGGCCCTAAAGTTTCAAACTATGGCGCCCTAAAGTGCCCCTCTCACATCATGAAAAAGGCACCAATGGCCAACAATAAAATAAGAAATCAAACGTCTATATGCGAGTCAAGTATTCTGTACGTTGTAAACAACACAACTGGTGCAAATACAGAGAGGATATATGTGGACTGGATAATTATGCATGGTATGTGCATGTGAAGGTCGACTATATACTGTATATTCAACGTGTGTGATTTACATCCACAGTGAGAGGTGATATGTGCAATTTATGGAAATAAAAAAACTGTAAAATGGTTATTTATAACGGTAGCACTGTTGCCGTCTCACTAGAGAGTACAACGCAATGGAGGTCCTCCTGTGTATCACTTTCTTTGCTTTTTTTCAAAGCATGCATGAGCATATATTTAGTAGCGTGTATGTGTTTCTTTTCAGTACAGTGACAAGATAGAATTCCCCAGAGGAACAACATTTTCCTGGGGCTTTAAGGGCCGCAGTGACACGACTCCGATCCAATCGTCCAATACGTCAGCTGTCAAGATTTCAAATGCGTGAGACGTCCACACTTTGTAGGTTTCGTCCACCTTGAAGCCTGTTAGCTTAACAAAGCACAGATGAGCTACAGTGCTAACATGTATGAAGGGAATCAGTGGAATGGCTTCTCCTTCTGTAGAGCCAAGTATCCCACATGTTGCCTCGTCAGACCGGATGATGACACAAACTGCGTAGCTGCAGGGAGGAGGGGGTGGGGGGGGCAATGAACGCTGCATCTGCTCAAACTGAACCGTTACTCAGAACAATAGCAACACAACCAACCACAGAAGCTCGCTTACACTGCATGCGCCTCCAGCGTGCGGCATGGAAAGTCACGGAGGATCCGTGCAGGGATATCACAGCGCGCCGTGCGCTACTGTAAACATGGCTGGGCACCAGACATACATGTCACATACGATCAAACAGCATTTGAGGTTAAATGATATCAGCTACCATGCTTTGCAACATGTCTCCACTGTAAGGACATGAATAAATCAAAAAAGATGTGCTGCTGGTGGTGCAATCGGATCACTGTCGGTCCACATTACTGGGGTTTTTCTCTGTGCTTCATGCCCTTTTTTTTCCCATGTTCATGCAGTCGCACACATGTACGCCTGCAGACGAGCTGGCAGCACAGCCGCCGGTCCACTGCTGGATACGGAGCAGCTGAGCCGGAGCGAGTCTCATCCCATCAAAACAATAGGCTGTTAATTGATGTGAGCTTCATAGCCAAGCTGTCATCTCGTCTGTGCGCCTTGTATGCAGATTATTATTGTCGTTATGTATTCATGAGTCTGTTAAATAGGCTTCCGAATCGGGGCTTGTTTTCAGAGATGTTTATTATCTAGTTGGCCTGTAAAAGACTGGAAACGAGAGCGAGCCTGGCTCCGTTCAAATGGTAACAAAACCAACCAACCGAATCCCTGTAAAGCTCACTAATTGGCATGTAAACATTTTTTTTTTTACCTCACACAATAGCTGAAGCGTAAAAATGACATGTTGCGGCTCTACGAAGGGTTACATGTCATCCACCAGACATATAATTGATCATGCAGGCAATTAAATGGCCATTGTGACACGTCGGACATGGGCGGAAAACCTCCAGGTCTGAACAGGGGAAGCCAATGTGGGAGTTCCTTAAACTTGCATTCTCTCTACATGCCAATAAGGGGTGACTCCTCTAGTTGCATACAAATCTATGGGAAATTGACCCTCCTCTTTACTTATTTTATGTAAACAGGGATAGAGTGGCTCGTCCTCCAGTCCGAAGATCAAAGTGTCCCCGGGCAAGCTACTGAACCCCAAACTGTCCCTCCAAGACTGTGCCATTGGTGTGTGAGTCATCATTGTATATGTGACAGGTCGCTACCACGGAGTTGTCCGTGTTTTTATCTTCAAACTTAAACCCTTTAACAAAGTTAAATGTAACATTTTGGCCCCCCGAAACAATGTCTTGTGCAGCGTTCGGTTGGTCCAACATCTCGGAGGTCAAAATCTTCCAAGTCGAAATTTCTAAATTCCGACCTCCAAGTGTTCCAGGTAGAAGCCAATTGAAAACAAAAACCAATGGCTGACTATGACAAACTGATGTTTCTTACACACAAGAATACTCATTCAGTTTTCCCAAAAAAGATTGTTTACTTAAACCAGCTAGTAGTTCCAGAAACAAGATGGCGACAGCCAAAAGGCTTCAAAACTGTAGTCCCCCAAAACCAATGGGTGACATCACGGTGACAACATCCACTTCTTACACACAGTGGATGGTCAGACACCAGAAATGTGTTTGGCTGGTGAAGCTTGTTCCTTTCTCCCTGTGGTCCTGAGTTAACTCTGTTTAATCAGCGCTTGGCTCCACACCTAGCTTTCCGTTCCCTGTGACCAATGTGCTTGTGCTCTGTTGACTTCTGCTGGATTCATCACGCCAGGGTGAATAGCACGCTTATGAGCATTATGAAGAGAAACAGAAGACCATTCACACAACACATGATAAAGTGCACTGTTGTCAGTGACATAACTGAATTAGAGGACTGAGCTGACAGCCACGTAGGTTGATGTATAGTCTCTTGCAGGCAGACTGGCAGCTAGTCCTATTCAATCGCCGAGGTAACGGCGGCACACAAGCGCGATGTCAGCGGCGTCATGTACAGATCATGTGTTTGTTTGTGTCGTGAGTGGGTGACTGAGCCTGCGTTTTCATACAACTTACATCTCGATCTTTCCAACACTCTCAGAGGTGTGACTGCGACACACGCGTGCTGCTCTTGTTGCAGGCTGAACGTGTGATTACATAGAGGCCTGATGCACAGCAACACTTACTCACAGTGCTTAACATTAAAGGATATGTCCGCTGATGGGCTACGTTTTCACCAGCCATGACCGCGATGCTGGGTTTGTTTAACCCCTGGTGAGCCATCATGGAAAAACGCGGTGCTCGAGACGCATAAAGCTCTAGCGTAAGTTCAGTCAGGAAGACTATACTCTTGTGTCCTCCTGTACTCCTGTAGTGTATTTCTCATACGTCTGCCAATCACTCCTCTCTTGCGTGCTCACTCATAATTCCTTTGCTGTCATTGTTCGGGGCTGTCAATCATGATATCAGCTGTTTAGCTCGGCTGGTCTCCTTTATCCAATAAGCACAGCGACACAATTACCTTATGTGGTGACGGGGCGTGGTTTCGCTCAGCTGCGGAGTGGGGGAGGAGGACGACGGAGTAGTGGCTCAGGGAACGGGGCGGAGGAGGCTTAATTAGCCTCAGCTGGTCTGGGTTTGGGCTGATTGTGCTTTCTCCCTTATATTAATCCTAGTAGGGACAGAGGGGGGAGGAGAGGGAGCAGAGAACAATCTGCGAGAGCCGTGGATGTCCGAGGGAGCACCGAGAGCGAACACAATAAAGTTGTTGCCACCTGACCAAAGCTGTGAAGCGTCTTCTGTGCTTGGGGGGAAACGCACGGGGTAACACTCGTCGTGTTACAGTGGAGCCCAACGTGGGGCCCCCTTAGTAGAAAATGCAAGGAGACGAGCAACCCCCAGATCTGCCGGCCCAGCCGATCATCGCGCTGGGGCAAATGCTTGGGGGGATAGCGGCGATGCAGCGGGACCAAGCCGAGGCAAACCGGCAGTTTCTGGGGGCGCTGCAGGCCCAGGCAGAGAGGCAGGCCTATGTCCTTGAACGACTCGCCGCCCGTGCAGATGCAACCCCGCCGGCGCCAAACCCCTCCCCCTTGGCAGGGGTAACCCTGCACAAGATGACGGAGGCCGACGACGTACAATCCTTCCTCGAGACATTCGAGGCGATGGCGGAGGCGTGCGACTGGCCGGGGGCTGAATGGGCGATCCGTCTCCTGCCTCTCCTCACCGGGGAGGAGCAGACGGCGGCCCTAGGGCTGCCCCCTGCCGCCCGGCAGACGTACCAGGACGTACGGAAAGCCGTTACCGATCGGCTGGGCCTGACCACCGGCAGAGCTTCCGTGAGGCCACGCTGGGGCCGGGGGACCAGCCCTTTGCGTCTGCGCAGCGACTGAGGGACGCCGCAACCTGATGGCTGGAGCTCAGGAGGGGCTCGGGAGGTAGTTGAGAAGATTGTCCTGGAGCAGTTCGTGGGGGGGCTGCCGACCAGAGCATCGGCGTGGGTCTGCTGCCACCGCCCCATACCGCTGGAAACTGCCGTTACCCTGGCAGAGGACCACCTGGCGGTGCATCCCGGCAGTCAGGGGGACAGCGGTCGGTCGCCGGCTCCATCCCGGCCGACGCCCGCCCTGCGGAGGAGGCTCCCGCCGCAGCTCCTGGCGCGGTCCATGCCGGCCCCGCGGTCGGCACCCCCAACCCGGCTCCCCGATTTTCCGACCCCGGCTAGCACCAGCACCCTTCCCAGCCCACAGGGGGTTCCTCAGGCACCAGGGCAGGAGTGTTGGAGGTGCGGGCAACCCGGACACTTTCGGAGAGAGTGTCCTCTGATGGAGGTGGGCCAGGTGATCCGGGTTGCCGGCTCTCCAACACCCTCCTCAGGTCCGGGAGCGACGTACCGCGTTCCGGTAAGAATCCAGGGGGGTACACATCAGGCAATGGTGGATTCGGGCTGTACGCAGTCTATGATCCACCAGAGCCTGATTCGGCCCAGGGCATTGGTGGAGGCATTGTGGGGGAAAATTCGGTGTGTGTGTGCATGGGGATGTTCACGAGTATCCCATAGTGTCAGTGGAGATTAGATACATGGGGAAAAAGCATAGGGTAAAGGTCGCGGTTAGCTCCCGCCTTACGCACCCCCTGATCTTGGGAACAGATTGACCGGGGTTTGACAGGTTAATGGGGCAGGCTGCGGGGGTGCGTTCACGGCAGACAGGGTCATGCGGGATGTGCACTGTGCTCAGCGGCGGCGTGAGGTCTTCCGACGCTGCAGACGGGGAGGGTGAACCGGCGGAGCCTCCCGTGGAGATTCCCCCGGCTCCCGAGCTCCACTCCATGGAAGATTTTCCACTCGAGCAGTCTCGGGATGATACTCTGCGCTGGGCCTTTGACCAAGTGAGAAAGATTGATGGTCAGCTGGTGCGCCCTGACACAGCGCAGTCATACCCGCACTTCTCATTGATCAGGGACAGACTGTACCGAGTGAGCCATGACACGCAGACAGGGCAGGAGAACACCCAGTTGTTGGTGCCGAAAAGCCGCCAGGAAATAATTTTCCAGGCGGCTCACTATAACCCGATGGCTGGTCACATGGGATATGAGAAAACGCTAGACCGGATAATGGCCCGATTTTATTGGCCGGGTATCCGGGCGGATGCGTGCCGTTGGTGCGCGTCCTGCCCGGAGTGCCAGTTGGTAAACCACCCGGCCATTCCGAGGGCGCCGTTGCGTCCTCTGTCGTTAATGGAGGTGCCGTTTGAGCGGATCGCCATGGACCTCATCGGGCCATTTCACCGGAGCGCACGCGGATATCGCTTTGTGTTAGTCCTGGTGGATTACACGATATCCGGAGGCAGTGCCGTTGCGCAACATTTCTGCAAAGAGTATCGCGCAGGCTCTGTTTCAGGTCATCTCCCGAGTCGGGATCCCGAAAGAGATTCTGACTGACCAGGGCACCTCATTCATGTCACGAACACTGAGAGAACTTTACGGGTTGCTAGGCATCAAGTCTATTCGGACCAGTGTGTACCACCTACAGACCAACTGTCTGGTGGAGCGTCTGAATAAGACTTTGAAGTCCATGATCCGTAAATTTATTAGTAGTAGGTTAGGCCGGATGGCTCCCCGGCCTAAGTCGGGCGGTGGGGGTATGTGGTGATGGGGCGTGGTTTCGCTCAGCTGCGGAGTGGGGGAGGAGGACGACGGAGTAGTGGCTCAGGGAACGGGGCCGGAGGAGGCTTAATTAGCCTCAGCTGGTCTGGGTTTGGGCTGATTGTGCTTTCTCCCTTATATGAATCCTAGTAGGGACGGAGGGGGGAGGAGAGGGAGCAGAGAACAATCTGCGAGCGCCGCGGATGTCCGATGGAGTACCGAGAGCGAACACAATAAAGTTGTTGCCACCTGACCAAAGCTGTGAAGCGTCTTCTGTGCTTGGGGGGGAACCGCACGGTGTAACACTCGTCGTGTTACACCTTGTTAGCCGATCATCTTGCTGCTGTCTCTTTTTAAATATGACTGTCTCTACCTTCCTTCAGTTCATTCATGCTGCTTTTACGCGCCCCTCCACCTCCCCATCTCCGCCCAAGAATGGATCTTTGAAGATCCATCGATCAGCCTCACCCACCACCAGTGTCTGGACTCCACAGGGGCCACAACGCCCCTCCATTACAAATCTCCCTGGAGAATCCAAGCGCCAAAGACTCTGTCAAGACTTCATCGTCACATATCATCTGTTAATAGTAAACAATTATCTGTTCTTCATCTGACTCGTCCCTCCTGGTGGAACTACTGTGATGGAACTACAAGGGAAGAGGTTTCGAGCGCTTTGCCAGGAATGATAAACAATAGTTATGTTGGTTGTTTACGTTAATTTTGATAATTTTGGGGGAGAGGCCTGAAGGGAAGGACTGAGAAGTTTTCATTTTTTAGCTAAAGGTTTAAATTACGCGAAAAAAAACTAAAAACAGAGATTTTAAAATGTGTTTCGTGTATTTACTGTTTGTCAGTTACGTTGTGCCAAATTGAGTTACTTTTCCCTCCGGCTCCAGAACAGAAAATAATTAATTTTCACATTTCCAGAGTCAATTATGCATGAAGTTGCCAGATTTTCACAAGGGACTGCTGGAAAGAAACATCTTGAGCGCTAACTACAAACTGCATAACCGCCCTGATCCTCTTAATGTCTGTCTGATGGATTAATTGGGGCTAAATACTACCAGGAGTTGGGGTGTAAGCCAAAGGCTAAGTACAGGGCTGCATTTCATTTCATTGTTTCTTATCGTTTAAAACCGGTTCAGATCCCTAGTGACAAACATTGCTGTTTTGTAGAAACATAAAAAGAGGATATGCATGTATGTATAGTTGATGTATCTGCATAATAGAGGACAGAGAAACAAAGGCGTGTGTGTGTGTGTGTGTGTGTGTGTGTGCGTGCGCGCTTTCAGAGCCGGTGGAAGTTTTCTGGCTGGAAGCTGTCGCTGCTTGGCATGTCAGCGCTGTCACAAGTTAATGAGGACACAAGAGAGAACATGCCATTAGAGTCAAACATATCAACGCACACAGACTGGAGATGAAAAAAATACACGTGTACACACACATGCCTCGTACACTGTACTTCATGTGTCCCAGAAAGCGTTTAAATCATTTTCCTATCCGGAAATGAACGGAGTGGTTGTTGGTTGTTTTGACGCGTTTAAACAACTGAGTCTTTCCCTCTCTGTGTCTGTTGTTGTTGTTGTTGTTGTCCAAATGCTGATTCAGTCTGCGTTGTTACATCAGTGATGTTTCCTCATGTTGTTGATCTTCAGTAATTGTTTGTTTCATTCCATTCTTCCCTCAGTCATTTTACTGGTGTGTCTTGAGTCTGCTTTTGGGTCCAACTATCTCCGCTGAAACAGTGGTAGAGCCCCAATAATAACCGAGCAAAAGGAAAGATTTCAGGCGGGGGGTGGGAGCGGATATCAGGGGAGTTCCATTACCACCAGTATGCTAATTGGGCTTTGATTCAGCTTGAAGTTAGTCACATGAACTTTTGATATCATGGGATTGGGTTTCCTTATTGCCACGAATATACCAGCTCCCTCTAGGGGTGCATCCCAAGTCTCTTAATTACATCCCCGTTTCCCTCACTTGCGTCTTTTCCACGTGTCTTTGTCCCTCCCACCAGGGATGCACGGAGAGATGCATGGAAACCATACGAGGAGAGAGGAAACGAGGAAATGTGTTTGTTTTAAGAGAAATGAGACGTCCTTTCCTCAGTAGTGTCACGTGAAGCGACGTGTGTTTCTGATGACGGCGAATCAGCTGGAGCTGCTGCTCAGCGCACACGGGAGAAGTATCCCTTCAGGGCTTTCTGCCGGAAATGGTCTTATTCCAATTCACTATAGGAAAAGCAGTACTAACAGATATGTGTTTATGCTAATTAACCCTTCAACTGCAATACAGTTCATACGCTGTCATTCAGCAACTGAATGTAGGATATCATTAGGGGAGTTGATAAACTACCAGCTGTAACTCGTCATGTTAATGAAAGAAGAAGGTACCAGGCCTATGTGAGTGATAGACAAAATATTTTAACGAAGCAAGAAAGTTAACGAGATGTCTCCAAACCCCTTTGCTGTGTGCAAATGCCATTTCTAACGTGCTCCAGCAACAGCTCGTTCCAGGCGTAGAAGAACAAAACTGCAGCGCGCCATTGTGTCTTTTAAAAGAGGTAAGCATAGCACACACATCAAGTGTCATGCTTTATGAGTGGTTGCAGCAGTAAGAATAATCAAACAGGTTATCACAGTTTAGAAAAGCTAGGTGTGGGAAGTAACTATTTCTTTGATTCTGTAGATGGAGTTGGACACAGAGCCAGTAAATGCACAGCTAAACCCTCATGTGCCGGTCTTTGCTGTGTTCTTTGATGGTCAGAAAAACCTCATGGTGGACTACAGGCTGGGGCGCCAGTCCATGGAGGCCCTTCTGAAGATTCTGCCATCAAAGAACACACAGGGCTGGTCCCATGAGGTGCATTTACTGATTGTCACTTACTGATTGTCATTTACTGGTTGACACACGACTTATCGTACAGTGTGGTGTCCCGGCCTTCAATGTTCCAAAGTCTGCAGACAGGTGCACACTGTGGATCAGGTCATCAAACTGCCCACCGCTGGAGCACTGGATGGGGTTTGGCCACGCATTTGCCCAGCTGGCCAACATCCCAGTGTTCCCCAGGTGTGTGGGAGCCATTGATGGCTGCCGTGTCCGCATAAAGACCCCCCCAGGACCGAATGGCCAGGATTACCTCAACAGAAAGCTCTTCCCATCCATACAAATGTCAGGCAGTATGTGATGGGAAGGGACTCTTTATTAACACTGTAGCATACCCCTCCGAAAGATGATCCTGCACTTGACTGGTGATTTTGACTTTATTCAGAAATTCAGAAACCAACGTAAGAGCTTGTGCCTCTTCGGGGGAGTGCTAATACTGTCCATTTGCATTCAAAACTCAAACATATTTTCGTAACTTTTACATCAAAAACCGCGCACAATGTGACTTCCGTTTTTATTCCGCGAGCCACCTTCAAAATAAAAGCATCCTCTCTCAAACAGGAAACAAAATAAATCTAGGCAAAAACACGAAACAAAAAACAGTTTCTAAAACCATAACACAAATTGGGTTACTTACAAACACCTTTTGTGGGGTCTCATGGCTCGGTCCATGACATGACTCGGTCGACCACACCTTTTTGTCCACTCAGTCGTCACCGCATGTGCAGCGCTCTGCAACATCCGCCTCTTGTGCCAGGCTGTGCAGAATCTTCTTCCTCACATGCTGACCACAGGTAGCGGCCCCAGCTCCAGAGGATGATGAGCCACTAACAATGGGGGCCACGCTAGCCAGAGGCTCGTGGTTTCCCCCAACACATGAGTCCATTAGGACTGGGGGCTCAATAGAGGGCCGCCTCCCGATGGCCTTGTGCATCAGGGAAAACCACGGCCAAGTAGCTGCCGTGGCCTCCCCTCCATCTCCGGGATTTATCAGTGTGATGTGGACACACTGAAACACTGGGAATGGATGCATTATGTCCCAGTCACTAATGCTTTACATGGAAGTGAACTGAGCTCATTTTATGGACACCTGTGTGGAGGTGAGGCATCCCTCCAAGCCCATCATCTTTATGACAACAAGACACGTTATCGTATGGCATTCTCAGAATGATCCCAGACACATGATAATGTTTCATAAAAGGGCATCTGTTGTTAATGTGGCCGACGATACAAGATGTTATTCACCTGTTATTGGAACTGTTATCCAAAGGGGGTTAAAGCAACTGTCTTAACCCGGTTTAGCACCTTTAAATAAAAACCTAGTTGAGTTGGAAGACTTTTGAATGAAATTTTCAATACGTGTTCAGGCACTTTTTTGCTGCTTTTATCAAACATGGTGGTGAATTAAAGCCGCAAAAACTTTTGGAAAGCATAGAAGAACAACGCATAATACATGAACAAGAAATACAAACATACACAAGAATTTTGAGATACTTATCCCAACATGGAACAAAATGTGAAAATGTATAATGAGAGTATGCAAATACAGTATACAAGCGTTGGGACTTCTGGGTTATGTGTGTCCCAAGACCACAACTCAAAACACACCAAACTCCAGTGGAAAAAAAAGAGTGAGAATAGAGCGAGGCATATTCAAATATCAACCAGAAAGAAGGTCATTACACTGAAAATCAGCATATCGTGAAGAACTCTTTTCAAGGGAAAAGTTGATATCTGATGCATGTCAAAAGGTTACAGGCATAAACGCATCATTAGGCTGGATGTAGAAACATCACACATTATTGAAAAATATGCGGAGATGAACATGTTTAGATTGAGGACAGAAAAAGCCTTGTGGTGACACCAACACAGCAAGAACTGCTGGATTTAACCCTCTGAACCCTAAAGCAGTTTAGGGGTGTTAATCGCTCCTGTCACATTTTTCTCTCTGAGGCCTTGAATTTTCACTTCAATATAAAAGTCCTGAACCTCTATGGAAACACCATGGCTAGAAGTAGAGAGAACGTAAAAAAATATTTTGTGCAGTTTAACACATTTACAAGGCCATGAATCATAAAAAAGAAGAAAAAAAAATCATGGCTTCCTAGTTGTGCTGAGGAGCTCAGAATTTAATGTTTTTTACAGGCTCTGGTTACTTTAAATGGTTTATTCGGGCCCAGATTTTAAATGAGATGTGTAAATAAAAAATGTTTTTGATGAAATATCACTTTTGAGCTGAGTTTTGGTCTCTTTTTCTGACTGAAGCGTTCATCACACATGATGTGTTCAAGGACCGTTGGTAAGACGAAATCTGACGATTGCGACAGCTTTTCCAGCTTCAGGCTACGATAAACGTTGTCGTTTTGGCGATTGTTTAATGTAAACATGTTTTTTCATCCTGCCAGCGGGTTTTGGGGTTCCGAGGGTTAAAGTGAAACTTTACAACAAGCTTTAGACAAAACAATAGACCTTTTGTACCTAGAAAATTACAAGCCAACAAATAAGATAATGGCAGGCCAACAAGTCATCCAAATGAAAAGACAAAATGTTATGTGTCATCGACCTTCCCACACGACTCCTGCGAGCAAAGCAGATTCACTTACACCGTGATCATTTTCAGCTTTTCTCTGTTTTCTGCTGTGCATATATTTAATACCTCTGAAAATTTGAATCGCAGTTCGAATAGACGTTGACATGTTTTTTTACTGAAACATAGTTTGAACGAGTGGAAACTATTTCATCTGGTGGCCAATAAGTCCTTCAAGACCTACTGTACTTCAAACAGGTACAGTACACGTGTTTGTCCAAGTTTCAGTCCGACAGACCGTATTTGTGTCAGAAACCAGACAATTAGGCTCACACAGGTGTGATATTTCTATAATAAGAAGCTGGTGTACTGCATCTCGGGGATCCCTGCAGCAGTGAGAGAGGCTGATAATAATTGATAAATAAATGTAAGCTGTTGCAGCAACACGCACAGATGGGTTTCACACGTTTATGCTTTTCACAGCACCAAGAAAGGCAATAACAAAAGAGAGCAACAATAGGTGTCGCACACTGAGTGTGCGACACGGTTGACCTGTTCACTAAGAACAGGTCAGTCTGTAGGAAGAGGTCAGAGGTCACACACATTAAACAGTGGAACACTGCTATTCAGACCTCAATGGCTGCTAAGATCTGCTAAGTGCTAGTATTGTTTTCACCTTATGTGTTGTCATGGCGAAATGTGGCCCTGGAGACACCAACTGTGCCAGGAACTACCACAGAAGTCTAAACATCTGGCAAACAAGTCCTGAAAACCTCCTCTGTCTGTGATGCTTTCACAAAACCTTAAGGGGGTGTAGATGAGATCCAGATGACGCTAAAGCTTGAAGATGGGTGTGGACCAGCAAGAGGCGCCAGCAGTAAGGAAGCAGGAAGCAGGGAAGGGGCCATTGCTGCCCCACTCTGCCTTTTATTTTTAAACTAGATTTGAGCATTAGGATCCAGAAAGAAATAATGTAAAAGGGAAATGTTTCTTTCTCACAGAACTGTTCAAATAAAGATATATGATGTTCTATACAGATGAGCAGTCCATGGGAACAGAAGTTAGTGGAAACAGTGATAGAAAAATGGAGTATGATGATGGAATAACCATCAATTGTTGCACCACTTCATCCAGAACTAATGGAATGTGTTTAATTCGACGTGAAGCAGCAGGGGCCCTATTAACAATCATCAGGCTAATGGGGGATTGAGGGAATGAACACACAATAAAGAAACCTCAGGTCACAGTAAATGTGTCGCTGCTCTTTGAGACACGATAACACATGCTTAGACAGACAGACAGAGACACACACACACGCACACACACACCCACCAACCCCGTCTTCTACAAAATGACGTCCCCATACAACTAAACTCCATTCTCAATTATGTTTTGAGGGAAACATAATTCCTCCCTGATTGCAGTCACAGTTTTAAAAATAAATTAATTAAAATGAATACACAACATAAAAAAAAAAACAATGTCTTGTAGTTAAACATCATGGTTTGGCTAAAAAAGAAGTATGTTTATGCTATTTAAGTTATAGACTGAATTAACATAAGTAAGCTTTGACTTTTGGGACACGAATAGCGGTTTCCTGGGTAAAAGTCCTGTGCGTGACTCACCAATGCACCCCGGCTATGATTATAAATGTATTTGTGATACGTCACAAACAAATGTTTGTTTTTGTTTATTGTTATGCACCTTTCACCAAGTCAAATTCCTTGTATGTGCAACGTACAATAAATGGTTCCGATTCTGATGTAATCCAAAAGAATGATGTTTCCTCGAAACTTAACTGTCAATGCAATTCTGTTATATGGGAACGTAATTTTTTAGGGGACCAGGCTGCATACTAACACAAACACGGACCAGTAGGGTCATTTGGTGCCTAACTACTCATACTTAAAAACACACAGTGGAGGAATGTCGGATAATTAAAGCTCTTAAGTGTAGGAATTAAAAGTCAAAAAGGGCCCAATGTCCCGCTAGTCTCTTAAAATAAATGCTTTGGAAACTGAGCATCAAAGCTGCAAGCACTGCCCACATGTGTACCGGGTTTATTTAATGTTTCAGCAAACATTTATGCCATCAGAATAATTTGCTATGATCACATAAAATAAAATGCTCAACAGATAGAAAGAAAGGAAGTATTAGATTAAACAAACACTCTGCAGTATAATAACGTCCCCTCTTTGTTAGTAGACATCACTCATGGGTGCAAGTCCCCTCTTGACAATTTCTTTAAAAAAAGAAATAAAAAGCACATTTGCAGTAACATTCTGGGTGAAGACCTTAAAGACCTTCTACTTTTGTTCTTTTAAAAATGACCAGAAACAGGTCCCTATAAGTAGATTAATAGTGTGTGTAGGGTTTTTTCTGTCTTTATATTCTCAGGCAATAGTTCTGTTCCGTTCCCCTTTGCATGTCAGGTCGCTTTTCATGGGTGGTCATAATTATATTTATTTTCATGATTCTTTGGTGGGTTTGTGTTTCTCTCATACAACCTTACCTGTTTGCATTATTGAGTGCTTTGTTTTAACACAAATACATGAAGTAAATATAAAAAATACATCAGAAAGAACCAAAAAATGTCAATTTAACCTGAGACGTGCCAGAAAGAATAAAGAATAGAAGGAAATGATCGTGAGGACGATTTTATTCATCAAAACATTGATTCACGTCTCCCTGTCCACAACGCAGGCAGCTCAATCAGAGATACTGTTTTGATGAATCAAATATTTTACTGTGCAAAAAGAGAATATCCGACAAGAGCCCGGCCACGGTCCCACGCGACCTGTTTCCATGCAACTCTTTTACAAAAACATGTTATAAAACATGAAGAGAAGATAAAAGAACCAGTGGAATTTTCAGGTCATGGTTTTGTTGGTGAAGGAGCTTCAGAATAACCAAACTACGTTTGTGCCAGAACGTTCACGGTGCAAACTGAAGTCGATGCCACATCCATGTCGCACCTCGGTGCGTGAAGCGGGAACTGTCGGACTCTCATCCGTAATTATGCGTAGAACGGAACAGTTTGTTACTATTCTCAGCCTGTGCGAGCATTTTCTTCTACAGAATTTGATTATTTATTCTTATCCGAAGAAAAGGGTTTGAGTGTTATTTGGCACTGCTACTCATCCAACATGGTGGCTTGGTCCATCAGCACCACTCAACAAGTGAGCAGCTTAGACAAACGCCTTGATCATTCACTCGAGGCCTCCTTAGTGCCCCCCCCCCACCCCCCACCACCACCGCATGTCCTGTGTCGCGAATCATTCAGTCATCTGCCGCACCGTCTCCAGTGTTTAACGTTTGTTTACACCATATGGCACGACAATGGACCGTCGAGTCTGTGGCGGAAAAGATTACTTCTTCTCTGAAGATGTTGAGATGGCTGCTTGACAGCCAACTGTGCACAAGAGTGTGAGAGATGAATAGAGATGATAAATATGCAAAGAACAGATGGAGGAAATTGGGGCGGTGTCGGCAGCATAATCAAATGCAACATCGGGATAAAAAACATTGGATTATAAGGCGTAAACGCACTCTCTAAAAAATATGAAACTCACATTTAAACCAGATCAGTTTTTCCTTTCTGTTTTCCGTGACTGAAAAGCAAAATGAAAGGGTTTTCCCCGACATGTCGGGGGCCCTGCTGTAGTTTAGATGTTTCAGTATAGACACTGTGGAAATTTGTTAACCTGACCCGCCAGATGGTTTGTTTCCACAGAACCATCTGAGAAGCCGTCATCGGAAAGGGAAGGCACTTTCAAAAAATATATATTTGGCAGGTGCTTGAATGACCCATCTGACAGTCAAACTCTTGCCAAAGCGAGTCGAGAGAATAGTGAAAACATCTTTTCCATTTGAGGAAAGCCTTCACCGCCGCTCTCCAGTGATGGAACGGATGCGATTGCACCGACTACGGTTGGCGTCTTCAGGAACCGCCATTGTGCGGAACGAGTCTCCTCTTCACGTTGTCTCGCAGACACCGAAGGGCGCCCGTATCTTCCAGAAGCTCCTGACGAGGATGCGGATTGCTCTAACACTAACGCATTACGTTAAGGATAAGATGGATTTTGGTGGGAAATGTGATCCCGTGATCTTCGAGTGATCTTGTGACGTCCCAAGAAAAACCACCTGCTGTGTAATGGGAAACAATTTGTAGCCCAGAAAATGCAGGAGTCATTCTACTGCTGCAATAAAACCTGTGCCTTCAATAAATTTCACAAAAAAGCAAAAAAATATTTAGCCCTCTTCGCACCGGACTAGTAATACCAGGGGACCTCTTGTGATTTAGAATTCTCCTCACGTCTTTATGTACGGCACATTTGCAAAGTCTGTATTTTACCAGACATTATTCTCTGCTAACATCATATTAAATATTAAAGTATTACAGGCCTACTATATCATATTTATATTTAATATTATAAATATTATATTATTATTCAGGCCTATTTATGTATATTTAATATTCACAAAGATGTCTCGCAAAATGGTTATCCTTGCCATGTAGGTAGATGAGTCAATTTGCACCCAAAATGTGGTCAAAATGTGAATTTACAATCCCCAACCCAGCCTCCATAAAAAGGGGAAGGAGGCAGATAAAAATGCAGAGCAGAAGAAAAAAAAACGGAAGCCCTAAAGCTCCGCCCCCGTTGAGACGCAGAGCACCATTTGCTTGTTTTTTCAAAGTTCATTGATACTGAACGTGTTCAAATTGCACCAAACCGGACAAAGCACTCCCCGAGCAAAAACCCAACAAAGTGTAAAGTAGATGGAAAGAGCTGTTCTCAACATAATCGAATAAAAAACAGACAGTCCTTACCCTATAGTTTGTTGTAGTGGCGTCAAAAGAGAACACAATTCAATAATGCTATTAATTTAAGGAAAGGAAAGTATAGTAGGAAAAACATGTCACATAGGTTTGCCTTACAGCATGATGAAATACCAAAAATAAGAATAAATGAGCTTTCAGGCGATGTAGACAGCACTGACGGTAACAGCTCTGTTTACACACATTGCTCTGATAAAAGGCATTGTATCTGCTGTCTGCTGAGTCCCAAAAGAATATGAAAGAGAGAGAAAAAAAATCAATAAAGAAGATAAAAGTATGACGGGCTGTGTGTTTTGTTTGGTTGTGACTTTTTTCTCTCTTATCATTATTAAAAAACTTGTTCTACAAGACGAACTAAAGAACCGCTGTCCCATTTGCAAGCTGATTTTCCCTCATAAGTACTGTGCACTTCCTCACATGGGAGGTTTAATTGATTGATTCATTTTACCCGTACTACAAAAAAGTTATGTGTGAAAAGTTCTCAGAGATAAACAAAGTAAAAGTGAAGCTCTTCCAACTCCCCTTGAACTGATATTCTTATACACGTCAGGGTTGTTTCACAGGTGTGAATATGGGTTCTTCATGCATGTAGAGCACTTGGCAGCTCCCAGATTATCATATTTGACACTGGAGGATGTGTATGACTGACTGACTGACTGACTATCTTTTTCCGTTTTAATTAGCTTCCATCGTTCTTCGTCTTTGTATTGTCACATTAATTCACAGATTTAAAAAAATAGAGGAAGAAGAAGAAGAAGAAGTGTTTTGTGGCGCAATATGTTTGTTCAACTCAGGGTTCTTTGGGATTGAAAAGGGTTAATGAGAATAAAAATCTAAAACCTAGCAAAAGACCCATAGAAGCTGTACGTTTTTCATCACACCACGTACACATCAACCAAAAGTGTTCATCCCCTCGAGAGCAGGAATGTGATCTAATGTGTGCAGCAAATTCAACTGCAGTCAGAACATTTATTCCTGAATTACCTTGTGTGAAGAGTTGTGCATAATGAGGTATCTGCTTTACTGTATTTTGTGTAATTTGTGTTTTTTTTTTTTTTTTACACAATTCATATGATATCTTACAAAAAGTTATTTCAGTGTTTTTTAGGCGATTGGTGCGTCTGCCCAAACTATAGTTCTTGGTTAGGTTTAGGAGAAGATCGTTGTTTGGTTTACCCACATACGCAAGTAATGGAACAAAAGTAAGGTCAGGTAAGTCAACCTTGACGTGGTTTGACCCGTCCATCCACTAGAGCTGTGTACATGTCTTAATTCTAAGATGCACCACGATGCAGACATCGACAATTCTGCATTGGTGCAGTGACAAATAAAATAAAAAAAGAGTGATCAGGAGTTTGGTTTCTTTACTGTCATTAATTGTCACGCTTAGTTTCTCTCCTCTCATCTTCCTCTCCTCTCCGTCTTCGGTTATGGAGAAAGTAGGTTCAATTTCTTTTTCTTTTTTTTTTTTTGTGAAATGCTGTTCTTCTGTTACGGTTCATACTGTCCCTCTATTAATCTATCTGCACCATTTGATCCCGATCCAGAGTATTTGGGCATTAGGCTTCACTTCTTTGGATGTGAAAGTTAAGACAAACCATTTTCTTTAAATTTGTGTAACTAAGAGCAAGACTTTGGTTGTTCGTTGACAGGTGAATCTTAATCGAATTGAGAGGCAAGTGAGGATTCACATCTCTACCATCCACCCCGACCTCCTCCCTACGCAAACTCTGTCACCCTTTATACTATGTCACCTTCTGGCTCAAGATTATGTGGGTTATATACTAATACTCTTCATAAGTCAACAGCCTGGCCAGATGGCATTTCATAAGAGAAGTTCCTAAGATCCAGAAGTTGATTTCAAGGATTCAGCCTCTCGGGACCATGAACAGTAAATGTATTGTAAAGCCATTGATGTCTAAGTATGTTTGGTATCTCAACATCTTTTAGCCCAGAAATCCCCAACCAATAAGTTTTATTAAAAAAACAGTTGGATCCCTCACTATAATTTAGTGTAGCAACTCATTTCAGAGAAGTTAACTTCTAATCAGGGAAGGAATCAAGTTCCCATCCCATTGAGTCCCCAAGGCCCCAGAAGAAAATCCTGTATTTACCTTCTGCACATAAGATATTAACTTGTGCACAGTATATCATTTATCTTGTGGGCAAAAGTTCGTCTTAACTTGTTATCAAACTTATTATCCAGTTAAGAAGTATGTTTTTTTTAATCAAAAATAGTCTCTTGATATCTGGATTAGAAAAACAGAAAAACAAAATCCAATAATTTTAAAGTCAGAATTTTTTCAAACGCATTCCCAGGACTCTTGAAGCTTTGTACCATTCTCTCTGCACATATTAAAATGTTGTATTTTCAAAGACTGAGCACTACTTCAGATGTCTGATGAAGAAATCTTTGTATAATTAAAGCTTACCGGTGAGTGTCAAGGGGACATTTTGACTTGATAGAGAAGGGAATGTCAGGGTCAGTCACCACTTCATTAACAATCCTGTAAATATATTTTTCTAATATATATATATATATATAACCCAACCTACTAACTAAAAAGTCCTTTGTGGATAAATATCACCCAACTAGACCATAATGGTGCTTTTAATGCTCATTACGGCAGCTGCCTACCGATTTTCTAATGAGTGCAGACTCCCTGCAGCGTTTCCGCAGCAACAAACCTCATTTCCTGAGGTCAAATCTCAAACACGAAGCAAGGAGGCTGTGTATTTACACAAAAAAATCACGTGTATGAAACATTAAGTTAGGAGGAGGAGGGCGATGCTACTTTTTAACCCATGAGAAGTTGACTGAGCTCCATTGTCTATTTTTTTCTCTGCAACACTTTCTGTGAACAGTTTCAGATGGAGCCAGTGCAAAAGCACCAGTTCATACTGCCTCCCAAAGGGAGTTGCTGGACATCTGAATCGCTTTGACACAATCCCCCAGAACAAGTCTTTGGGAAAGTTGAGAGTCACTGATTTTGGGCTTCAGTCTGAAGGTTTGTGTTTGACCAGTCACTGATGTTCATTTTTTTTTTGCAGACTCCACACTGATTCAAGAACATGGACGTATTGTGGAGTAGAAGCACTGTTCAGGAAGTTTAATTGGACCAGGTTCCTGTGGTCAAAATGTGGAAAAAAGTTTCTGAATACCTCAAAGGGTTGCTGGAAAAGTTTGCACAGTTGAAATAAACCAATAGACAGCTGTTTGTGTGCGTAGCTGCTGCTGTGTGCTGATCCCAGAGCTAACCATCTGCTACCAGAAACCAGCGTTTGTTTAAAGATCACATGGATGCACATACAATTTTTTTTTGTGATTTAGCTTTTTTATTAGTGTGTTATTTTCCGCATGCCCCACTATTATCCTTTGATCAGTCGACTGGGTCACAGCAATGACACACAAACACAATTTCTTTTTAGAGTTGATATTCTGTCAGTGTGTAATTAGTCGTCTATGTGTTGGTATGTATTATCGCCTTTTTCAGGTGTGGAATACAAAACATTACCTACTTGTGAAAAGGGGCATGGCTGTGTGTCAGTCAGACTTCCTCACAGTTTCATTCAGACATAAAAAGTACGTTTGCAGAAATAACTGCGTGCTCATGTGATTATACACATACAATAATGCATTCAATATCTAAAATCAGGTTGAACACATGAACAAAGCTTTGGAGAAGTGGAGACAGGAGAAATCGCTTTCTCTCTATTTGCTAAAATATCTCCTTCCTCAACTTTCTTTCTCACCAAAAATGTCCCGTCTCTTAAAATTGTGCTCAAAATCTCCCAAATGTCCTCACTTTCCAAAAATATTATCAACCAAAATGTCCAGTCTTTCAAAAGAAAAAAGCCCTCAATTTTCAAAAATGCACCCTCTTTCCAAAAATGTTTTTGCTTTAAAAAAGTTTCCACACTCATCAAAATGTCCCATTTGCCAAAAAAGATCCTCAATTTCCAAAACGTCCTCAGTGTCAAGCTCGGCTTCTATGGTCCTCACGAGGATACATATACAAGAATACACACAAACTCTTGCCTGCAAACAAATCACACACACACACACACACACACACACACCATTCCCAACAATGGGGCCAATCCTTCCCAGTAGAGGCTTACTATCTCTGGGAAATCCAATTCTTAGAAGGGCATGCAGACTAGCTTTCTCACTTACTCACACATACATGCACACATACTTTCTCATTTGGGCTGACATCCAATGAGACGCATTGATGCTGTTCACAGTTAATGTCATTCTAGTATCGACGGCCCTTTCCAGCAGCAGCAGCGGTGGCTCTGAATGCCACGGTCTCCTGCCTCATCGACTCCCCTCCACACTTCAAACTGAACTTTGCAGCAAGTTTCATCAACGCTCTACACTGTCTGCTCTGTGGACTTAATGTCACCATTTGTTTATATTATATAGCTTGTTTACCACGGGGGACTTTAAACTTGCTGCAAGCCAGCAAACGCCTGACAGTATTGCTTTGGGAAATGGATTAAATTGTCACCCAGGTGCAAAGGGATAAGCGGTCAGCTTTCAGTGTTCTTTTTCTCTTTCCTGAAGAGCCGATTGTTTATTATTACAAAGGTATCGCCCCCTTAACGCTATCTAAGGGCAGGTGTTGTGCTGAATGCAAATACTAAGAATTGCGGAAATGCGACCAAGAAAAGGCTGTGCGAACAATAACAACTTCAGCAGTACTGTTAAAGATGCTTAAAAAACTTGTGATTTTCCTGAGCGTCAGTGCTGGTGTTCCAGGAAAATCAAAAAGGATCCAAGAGCGGAACACAAGCAATATCATCCAAGAGTTATTATAGTGGGATCAATGGATCAGTAGTATTTCTGTAGCCCAAAAAAAATTATAATCCAATCATTAGAATAACTCTAAAAAATAAATCTTTTTAATTTGATCAAATGATATTCATGCTTATTTTTTATGTTCCTCACATTTTTCCTTCAAGGTCTCTGACCAAAAGTTCACTTATTAAAAAGGTTTTCGCACAAAATTTAGTGTGCTTTTTCTGATGTGATCCACTTTCTTGGTCTTAGTGAGGACTCGAGCTGCAGCGTTCTGAATCAGCTGCAGCTTTCTGACTGACTTTTTACAGAGACCTGTAAACACACCGTAACAGTAGTCCAGTCTACTGAAGATAAAAGCGTGGCCAAGTTTTTCCAAATCCTGTTGACACAAGTCCTCTAATCCTTGCTATATTCTTCAGGTGATAGTAGGCTGGTTTTGTAATTGTCTTGATATGGCTGTTCAGGTTGAGGTCTGAATCCATAACTACACCTAGGTTTCTGGCTTGGTTTGTGGTTTTTAACATCAGTGATTGAAGCTGAGCGCTGACTTTCAATCGTTTGTCCTTGCTACCAAAAACAATTACTTCTGTTTTATCTTTATTTAATTGAAGAGAATTCTGGCACATCCAGTTGTTGATTTGTTCAATGCATTTACTCAGCCCTTTTATGGGATTATAGTCCCCTGGTGATATAGTTATGTAGATTTGTGTGTCATCTGCATAATTATGATAACACACTTTGTTGTTTTCCATAATCTGAGCCAGTGGAAGCATGTAGATGTTGAACAGAAGAGGCCCTAGTATTGAAACTTGGGGAACACCACATGTCACCCTAGTCAGCTCTGATGTGTAATTAGCTACAGACACAAAGTATTCTCGGTCCTTCAGGTAGGATTCAAAGCAATTAAGTGCTGCTTCAGAGAGTCCTACCCAGACTTTTAATCTGTCTAGTAGTATGTCATGTTCGACCGTGTCAAATGCAGCACTGAGATCCAGTAATACTAAGACTGAAAGACAGCGTGTTGACGATTAGCAGAATGTAGTAGATGGAAATTTCACAGTTGCAAATCCCAGTGTAATATGGTCTCTAAATGTACAGGGTCAATCAACGTTTTCTAATAATAGGTAAACAAAATAATAACTTTTGAACCAATTTCAATGTTAAACGTCTTTTCAACAGAAAAATGCTCGCTGGGTTGGTGATTTGGAATGCAAAAAAGCTGGAACTTTTTATCATTTAGCTTTGATTAGAAGTTGATTGAGATCACGTTATTTTGAGATTTTGCACTGTTAAAAAAGGCGAGAAATGGTCCCATTCACTTGAATGGTGTTTCGTCGTGAAGAGAGCAAAAAAACACAAAAAAACTCTCATCTTTGGAACCAGAGTGACTCGCCATACTTTAACGTAGAAGAAAGATTCATAGCTTCAAACGTTGACAAAAGTCTGGAGTTTATTTGGCAAAAAGGCATTTTGATAGCTAGCACGGTTCTCATGTGATCCTTGTTCAAGTTCAGGAAGATTTTGGGACATTTTCTGACTTCATAATGGGTGTGTATTGCGCTGCTCAGAGCACGTGAGGTCATCGCCTCACACACATACTGACATACAGACACAGACATACTTTGACACACAGACACAAAGACATTGACACACGCACACACCTACATAAATTACTTGGAGATATTCAGTCAAAGGCATTGTAAGACCTCCACCTGTTTAACGCGATGCTAACGAAATGCTAAAGCGATGCTAACGAGATGCTAGTGCGATGCTAACTTGATGCTATCGCAATGCTCACGCGATGCTAACACAATGCTAACACAATGCTAATTCGATTGCTAAAATGGTAATCTTGCCGTATATATATATATATATATTGCAACATATTACGGCAGTTGCAGCCACACAGTCAAAATTTCTCTGAAATGTTCTAGTCTTATTATATAGTCAATTATGGGCAGTGGTTGTACGTATATCGGTGTCACTATAAAATATTTTGAAGCTTTTTTTTCTGGGTGTTTTTGTCAATTTGTGTGTGTACTGTACTGATGGAGACTGTCCTCCCCCCCAAAAATGACCCCCCGGGTTCTCCATTCAATCAGCTTATTACGAGACTTGCTTACAATATGGTCGGGCGTTAACCTCCAGTGGCCGTAGCAATTCTGACGGGAGCAAAGGAGGAAGTCTGGTGATGTCGTATCACGAGCAACAAAGTGTGCGTGGGGATTGGTTTGGGGTGAATGGATGGGTCGAACAAACACAGGACTTTGACCCAGGAGAATGCTGTTTGTGTAGTTTAAACGGAAAGGTTGACTTATTTTGAGTCATGCATGTAAGTTAACTTAACTTAGGTTACATAACAAATGTACTTATCTTAACCCAATCTATGATCTTTGCCGAAACCCTAACCAAACTGCGACCGTTCCATTTAGCTATTAGGACGCGATGATTTTCTGCCACCGGTAGGGACGCTAATTGAAGAAACACTCCTGTGGGTCGTAGTAGAGGGTAGGAACAAACGACCTATGTGGTCATATATGTTGGAGGACTTATTGGTATTGGGAGTTTCAACATGTTTCTAGCTCTTTGCAAGGTTTAGATTGAGCTGTTTTCTTCCCGCCAATGTTCAATCCCATCCAAAGGCTTTCTGTCTCTTTCTCTCTGTGACGGTGATGACCTTTGACAAGGTCATTGCTTTCTGCTGATAATTGAGTCAAACGGAGTATGTCACTGTGGTTATGCAATCCTTCTTCCACGCATTTCAATGGCTTATGCAAGCCGGGGTCGTGGTGGCGGCTAAGTAAGGTTGTAATACGTTATCCCTCCAGCGTGTTGAGGAAAATCTTCACAAAGAAGTGTCCAACAAACATTTGGATCAGATGGCTGAATCACCTCAAGGAGCCGATGTTTGCGCTCCTCACCTCGAACCTGCTCACTTCAGAATCTTTTATCGAATATCATTATTTTTTCTTTATTTTTTGATAATTTTACAAAGAAGTGCATCATTGAAGGACATACACGCTTTGTGACCACATTCCTAGTGATTTTATTTTGAACGATATTTAACTTTCCCATGTTCATGTGGGAAAAAATTATTGTGAGGTGGTCAAAGTGCAGGACTGTGACATTTGGAGTCCGTTCCCTGCCGTTCCCTATGAAGGTGTCCACTTGCTCAATGTTCAACCGTGTCTATTAGATTTAACCATAATACATCTCCAATTATAAATGTTGTCTCAATACAACCATAAACTATCAATTATATTACTATTCGTATTGTAGGTAAATAAATATGTTGACAGTGAACAGGGACGTTCAGCATGAAGAACTTGGGACTTTGCAGATACGTTAGGTTAATACAAATGTAATTTCAGTCTAAAGATATTTCAGTATTTTGTTGTAAATGAGTAGAATAGGAAGACAATGTTGGGTCCCATGAACCGGACTGACAACTAGGGACTGAAGCCCATTTGTTAGCTAAGCTGTAGAATGACCTGGCTGAGGAAACTAGATGACAATAAGATGTAACATTGATCATATATATTGCTACTTATTTTGTAAATCATTGTGTAGTTGTTCATTTAAAAACGTGCTGCTATACAGTCAAATTGTTATCTTTCTACCATCTACTTCTTTCCAGGCTCTTCCTTCTCTTCGTCTGCAAACACTGTAATAAATTGACGGTAAGTCATGTGGGTGCCGTTCCATTTTCCCGACCGAGCTCTCCTCACTACCTTTCAGTCAGTGTGAAGTCACAGGGGAGGCTAATTGGCACTGTAGCTGCCTCCCTCTCTCTCTCTCTCTCTGAAGTCTTGTTAACCCCCTCAACCCTGACAAGACCCTGGAAACATGGTCATTTAAGCCAATCGCTGCTCTCCTAATGTGAGGGAGAGAGACACACTCATACCGTACAGTCGAGTCAGAGTTTGTTTTCCTGTACTAGGCCTTGTGTGTGTGTGTGTGTGTGTGTGTGTCTACTTTTGTGTGAAGGGATTTTTAATAATGTCAAACAGCAATACTGACATTTAAACACATTGTTGCTGAATGTCAATTATCTAATTCTATCTGTGACCTAAAGGTGCTACATTCAAACCGCCTTACGCAGAGCGGCGGCCGTTAGCTAGCCTGTTGGGGGGGCTCACGTGGCATTTTTGAGTTTGGTCCTTCTTTTCAACAACATTTTAGCAATATCTTTAACAGGTTAGTGTAAAAGAGGTTTGCAGCAATATCGAAAGCGGAATCACAACACAGCATTTGAATGAAAGAATGCTGTGTATCATTTAATTCATTCCTTTTCCTAATCCGTCTATTTCTGATGTTCACAATGGAAATGGTTGCGCAATCATTTTACTACTCTGTAACGACAAACTGAAAACTAAAGGTTTGATGTAATTTGTTCGAAACAAGAATTGTCCTTTCGCTAAAGGTGGATCAACCAGAGCTTAGAAGTTTTTATAAGCGAGGGAACGCATAAACGCAACTTTGAATTTGAAACTCCTTGATCTTTGACTCCTTCGTGACTTCCTGTCATCATTTGAAATAAATAACAACCACGACCCGATTGACAGAGAGAAAAGAAACAGAATGGCGAGACTGAAAGACACCAGCGGTAAGAGAAGACAAGAAGAGGAAGGGATAATGACTGTGTAACAGGGAAGAGAGACTCAAACTGGTAATCAGAGACGGACGCAAAGACGGACAGTCATCTGTCCATCTGACTGGCAAATAAAAGGAGAGTGAGTGATAGCGACAGAAACAGACGGACGGGGAGAGACGGACAGGCAGGCAGGCGCAGAACGAAAAGCAAATTAAAAGATGACAGGTTCATTTCCAGCCGCCTGTCCGCGCGTCGGTGAGACGAGCGTTTGGTTTCACTTTCAATTCAACGTGTCACTCTACCTGGAGGACCTAATGGAGGACACCCATCCCTCCTGTCTATCTGTGAGACAGTGTTTTCATGTTTAATTATTTCAATGGTCTGACAAGCTTTGCTGATGCAGGGAAATCTGTGGAAATGTGTCCATAAAATGGCAGTTTAGCAAATTTAAAAAGGATGAGAATACATTTCAAATTAATAAATTCTGTCAAGAATGAAGTCTGTAGTAACTCTGAAAGCACCACACTTTGCCCAGGCCAATCTGCCCCAAAATGGAATGGGGTCTTCCTTGGCCCATGCTACATCCTTCTACCAAGTTGGGCCAGTAGTTTGGCACTAATCCTGCTGACAATCTCTAGCAAAAATGTCATGTTTTCGTAACAGTTTCGTTGATTTTATGTATGTTCTGGATCTGGTTCCAGGTTGATTAGGTAGCTGGATTTATTACCATATGTTATCCCTCCCCTCTCCTTTTTTTTCCAGTGAAAATGGTCTCAACTAGCCACATTTTCTTAAATGTCTCTTATTTCTCTTATTCAAACAATGTGGGCTTCGTTGATAATTGGGAGACTTTCTGGGGAAAACCTGATCTGATTAGGAGAGACAGCATTCATCCCACGTTGGATGGAGCGGATCTCATTTCTGCAAATCTGACCAACTTTGTTTGGGGACCTAATCCATGACAACCCAGAGTTCAGACCAGGAAGCAGAAGCAGAGTTGTAGTCTTACACCCTTCTCTGCACTTCCATTAGAGCAGTTACCCACCCAAAACTATATAGGGACTGTGTCTGCCCCACGGCCACTTAAATTAATTAAATCTAAAGCAACCAGAAGAGGAGTTGTACAAAATAATCTCATAAAAGTTAACACCACCAACGCAACAGTGCAAAATAGGAGAATTAAATGTGGACTCTTAAATATCAGATCTTTGTCATCTAAAGCTGTTTTAGTAAATGATTTAATATCTGACAATCACATTGATCTATTCTGTCTTACTGAAACCTGGCTGTGTCATGAAGAATATGTCAGCCTAAATGAATCAACTCCTCCAAGTCACATTAATGCTCACATTCCTCGAGGCACCGGCCGAGGAGGTGGAGTAGCAGCTATCTTTGACTCGGGCCTATTAATGAACCCTAAACCAAAATTGAACTACAACTCATTTGAAAGCCTTGTTCTTAGTCTTTGACATCCAACCTGGAAAACAATACAGCCAATTCTATTTGTTATAGTGTACCGGGCCCCTGGTCCGTATTCTGAATTTCTATCTGATTTTTCAGAGTTTTTATCAAGTTTAGTTCTTAAAGCAGATAAGGTTGTTGTTGTAGGTGACTTTAATGTTCATGTGGATGTTGATAATGATAGCCTTAGTACTGCGTTTATCTCATTATTAGATTCAATCGGGTTTTGTCAGAGTATACAGAAACCCACTCACTGTTTTAACCACACCCTCGACCTTGTTCTTGCATATGGCATTAAAATAGAACACTTAATAGTTTTTCCACAGAACCCTCTTTTATCAGACCATTACCTAATAACTTTCGAGTTTATACTACCAGAGTGTACACCGTTAGGCAAAGGTTTCTACACCAGATGTCTATCTGACAGTGCTGTAGCTAAATTTAAAGAAGCGATTCCATCTGTACTTAATTCAATGCCATGTCTCAATATAACGGAGGACTCCTGTACTAACTTTGGTCCGTCCCAGATTGATCATCTAGTCGATAGTGCTACAGGCTCACTGAGATTGACACTGGACTCTATAGCCCCTCTAAAAAAGAAGATAATAAAGCAGAGGAGGTTCGCTCCATGGTATAACCCTGAAACCCGCAAAATAAAACAAACATTGCGAAAGCTTGAAAGGATATGGCGTTCCACCAATTTAGAAGAATCTCGGTTAGTTTGGCGAGATAGTCTGAAAACATATAAGAAGGCCCTCCGTAATGCCAGAGCAGCCTATTACTCATCAATAATAGAGAAAAATAAGAACAACCCCAGATTTCTCTTCTCTCTCTGCTTTCGACCACTCGTAAAAAATAAAGAAAACTGGTGAATCCCAGAAATCAACGGGTACGAACAAAAGTAGGAACAAATCAGTGATATGAACAAAATGAATAGGAAATTTGTTCCAATATCGCTACTTGTCACCTTTTCAGCTACTGCGTACCATCTCCGGTGGTCACCCAAAATTCATAGAACCACAGTTTACACATGTAACTTCTCTTTTGAAAAGAGAATCAGAGGAGATGAAGGGCTGAAACAATAACTGTATAAATAAATTAAGAATATTCAACAACTTGGATATCGGATGTCATTTTACAAACTAAAAAGTCAAGTCTTCTTTACTTCTGGCTTCTCATTTGTCGGCATCTTTAAGCGTCGCTTTATGTCTGCTTTTCAGCTGCACATACAGAACATTGTATTTCAAGGGGATTAAATCACAGCAGGAGATGTAAGAGGAAATATTAAGTTGTTTGACAGGAGAGGCTCATCTTTTGATGTCGTTTCAGGTACTTTAAGTGAGGAGAGGGAACAAAAGTTTGAGAACGCTTCAGAATCCCACGGCAGAATGATGAAAGGGGAACAGGGGGTGAATGTGGGAGAGGGTGAAATAATGGGGATCTGCTATTCATCACTTCAGCGATGAGACGGGTTGATTAAATATTCAGTTTGATATCCGACGAGTGTTTAACTCGCCTGACACGCGTCCCCGAATGAGTCGCAGCTGCAGAGGCGCTATATGGCGTCTCCGCAGACTGAATGCATGTTGTGACTGAACAGTGAGGGGGTATTTTAAAAACTTCGAAAGACACTCAGCCCTTGGGAAGAAGTGCCAATCTGACAAAATGGTTGTTATCATAAAATTAGCTCACACGATCACGGCACAGCATAAATTATAGGATTGGATGTATTGGAGGGTTATGCAAGTGTGGAGTTGACAGGGTCGTTTTTAGAACAGAGCTCATCTCTTTTTCATGTTCATGTCTGTGTCGTGTGGATATCAGTCCCTAGACATGTCATGACATGTCTTTTAATGGTACCTGACCGTACATTATGAGGCTTAAATCATCATCTTTTATTGAGGGGCCTTTGGAGACTGGTGTTTCCATCCATTTCCGACTCCTTTCAAAAGTTATGTCGGTGACACACATAAGTGAATATACAAGATTAATATATGATTTGTATGGTTGTATAAATTTGAATTATGGTGCTGTTAGATTTCTGCTAGACCGCCCCTTTAGTACATGTACGTGTTGAATGCAAGAGACCGAATTGTTTTTTTTGTTTTCTCAGAGAAAATGTTTTTCAAAGGCTACACACCAATAAATATGGATTGAAGCTGAAGATAAAAACATGTGAGTTTGGGAAATTATCACATTGATCTTTTTTTTAAATAAACATTTACATTTGGACCTTTCAATGCTCTGAAGCTATTGGAAATGTTTGGGTCACATTATTCTGAAATAATCCTATGCAGCAACCACTGAAATCAAATTTAACCCATTGGGTCCCGGCGGGTTGCATCGGTAGGGTAAGGCTGAGTTGTTCCCTCCACCCGTGAACTTAGCCACTCCGCCTGGGATAGGTTCCCGGTCAGTCATGGGTGTGTCTGAGCAGTGGCCGCCTGGCAGGCTGTATCGCATATCTGTGTCGGCAGGGCCCTATTGGAGCAGGGTAAGAGCTGGAAAGAGCGGGAGTGGCCGTCGGCTATCCCTGCTTAATCGCTTGATGGGTGTCCGGGGTAGCTGGGGATCCACGTCCTTGGCGACGGCTCTCCAACACCCCTCGATCCATTTCTGGCCGGGATGCTAGTGAGCCCGTATGGGCGGGGCGAGAACCAGTATTCTAGATACTGGGGAATGAAGCACGCGTGCGCGGCTTTGCAGGGCACCCCGGTTGGACCGGGGAGGGCCTCGGATTGCTGGGCGTACTTCGCTGAGTCCTCTTGGCGTGATGCTTGAGAGCGGACGGGAGCGAAAAAACATTTGATTGACAGTACTATGGTGTATCTACGCGATATCTACCAAACGTATAAGGGCAAAGAAACTAACCTGTGGGACAAAATTGTGTCTTCCCAGTAAATGAGCTGACCACTAATTAACAGCGAGGAGCCAGGCAGACAGGCGGATCAGCCTTCACGTCTGACCGGTAATTATATTGGGTAACTACTACTACTACTACTGACCTAACAGCGGGCAGATCAGTCCAAGACCGCCATTCTAAGGAAAAGGGAAATAAATAAAAAGGAAGACAGGGAGAGTGAAAGCGTGAAAAAAGGAACAAGAGCTGGGGCGGTAACTCTTTCATCTCACCTCTCTCAGTTAAAGATCCGGAGTACCAGGGGCAGGAAAAAAGACAGTCTTTTCACCAGGTAGTGGCCACGGCAGTCCGGGGATGCGGTGGGCGCGTGGCTCAGGGGCGCGGGGGGTAACTCCCTCTGCGGCCCTGAAGTTACAGCGGCTGTCCGTCACTCTTAGGCGCTGGCGTGACCTGAGCGGGTTCCTGCTGGGGCCTGCAGGTCACCCCACGGTATGGGCTCTCCATCTCAGAGAAGTGCACGAGCGATGGATACCAGCAGAGTAGAGTCGCCGGGTGTCGATCAGGGCCAACGAGGGCCCAGCCCAGAGATGGTTGTGGTTCCGGCAGTCGCCTGGCTCCAGGGTGCGCAGGCCAACACCTGTCGCCTGGAAGTTACGGCGGTTGTCTATCTCCCTCGGGCGCTGGTGAAGCCCTGAGTGTTGTACTGTCGGGGCCGGTAGGTCACCCTGCGGCGCCGGCTCTCTGCCATTGTTGAACGCAAGAGTAAGTACCCCGCGCAGGCCCGGGACACGATGGTGGTGGGGTGTCTGGTAAGATGCCCACGAAAGGCCACAGGTGCCATCAGCGGGTCGTGGAGGCGTGGAGACGGAAACTCACTTTCCCCCAAGAGGGAGGTTCGACTGAGGGGCTCAGGGAGGTGTTGCCTCTCCCTAGTAAGTGGTCTGAGCTCAGAGGACAGGGCCCGGAGCGGACCAAGCTCCACCAAACGTCTTAGCAGTTGGTAGACAAGGATAGTGCGTCCTTAAGCTGGGAGCCTGCGGTGGGTGTGAGGGTGGAGAGGCCTCCTGTGCGGAACAGGAGGACGGGCTACAACTCCTCGGACGAAGGTGAAAGCCCCAAGAAGCGCACACGGCTAAGTACAAGGAAGGCCAGTAGCTTGCTCGAAAGGTGCCGGATGACTCTAATACCCAAGACTGCCGATACAGAGAAACATAGAAATCTCAATCAGTGGCGTTGGGTTTTTACCATAAGGAGCAGCACGCAGGAGAGGACGCCCTCCGGGGCGGGGTGGCACTCTGCGGTCTCAAATACCTCGTCATCTAATTAGTGACGCGCATGAATGGATGAACGAGATTCCCACTGTCCTTACCTACTATCTAGCGAAACCACAGCCAAGGGAACGGGGCTTGGCAGAATCAGCGGGGAAAGAAGACCCTGTTGAGCTTGACTCTAGTCTGGCACTGTGAAGAGACATGAGAGGTGTAGAATAAGTGGGAGGCTTCGGCCGCCGGTGAAATACAACTACTCTTATTGTTTTTTGAATGACAAATTTAACAAGTATTTTAGTCTAATCGCTGTCACATTCAAATGTCAATGTTATGAATCACGGTTTGAACTATTCAGTTCAGCCCTATTTATAAGTCTTACTGCTGAAAGAGTATGGCTGACATATTTTCATACAATCCACAACATCTACACATACATGTAATTATAGTCAGATCTAGCATGCAAGAGATGGGCAGTGATAGTATAAGCCCATTCATTTTGCATTCAGAGTCTGCAATTGTTTTCCCAGCTGTCCCTTCTGCATTTGGCAGTTTAAACTGTGTTGCTTTCAGCCTGGATTATAACTTCGTTGTATTTGCGTCGTATTATCTCGTGATCCGCGCACCGAGCATTTTGGTCAGCAGGCGTTTCTTTTATGCGAGTTGACCCGTCATCTCAAACATAAAATGCTTCGGAGCAGTTTAGGTGTGCTGCATAAGATGCCATGGCGATCTAACCCACGGGTAAGAAGTGGACCACCGTCGTATGACTGAAAACCCAGGTTGAACCTTGAAGACTCCACGCTGACCCCAAAATCCTGCTTCGAAGCAATCAACGCTCCTGTCTACAAATCATCGTGCCAAACACGGTTTGTTATGTGACAGGCTTTCAGCGCCTCAGCAAGTTCATGAGGGTTAAATTGTTTTTTTACCTGCTTTTCCTAGTGTCGGCCTTTGGGTTCAGTTTGAGTCCAGACTGTCTGCAGGAGTAGGTGGATTTTTTTGTTTTGTTACTTCATATCAGGTGGATATTTCTCAAACTCTCAAAAATATAGTCTGTGCTGCTTTTGAATATTCAGAAGTGATTTGCATTTTGTGAACTGGTCAAACTGTACGCCCCCCTTCAAATCCAAGCGGACTCACGCAACTTTTGTCCCTCTCACTTCTCCTGAAAATGTCTCTTCTCTCTCTGCAAACTTTTTCCGTGCCGATAACAAAAAAAGTTTAAATAAATAAAAACCCTTTCTTGCACAGCCACACTATCCGCCTACTCCAATCCTCACATAGCCTATTAAAATGGATGGCTTCTACACATCTGACCGTGCAAATTCTTTGCTCCTGGATGGAATCATCACAATAGACAAATATAGAAAATGGGAAGGAGAACCAAAGCACACAGAGGGGAGAAAATATCCTAAAATTTACTAAATAATCTTTTAGAAGCACAGTCAAGAGGCATTGATCTATTCTCAGCAGGCTTTGGGTTGGGGGTGCAGGGAGGGTGGAGGTACGTGTGGTTGGCGTTTATGTACATAGCACCCCAGGGAGTGCGTCTTTGGATGGGAGTCAAGCATGCCTCCTACCTCTCCTCACAGCTCTGGGAGGGAGGGAAGGTGAAGGCCAGGAGAGAAGTCTGGATTCAGAAATGAACTGTTAACTTTCTTCTTCTTAACACATCACTTATTCATCCCTGAAATATCAGCAACCCATGCTGTGATCGATGCTGATGAGGATTTGTATAATGGGTTGCAAGGGGAAGCAGACTGTGCCATGCGTGCCACATCGCAGTGGTGTCCAAAACAAACATTATGGCAAAGATGCCCAAACCAGTGTCGGGTCAGGTGAAGGATCTGGGTTTGAGTAAGGTGAATGTTATCAGCCAGTAAGGGAAGACCCACGCCGAACAGCACAAGCTGCCCGGTCGAAATCTGTGTCTACCACCACTCTGTGTGTGTGTGTGTGTGTGTGTGTGTGTGTGTGTGTGTGTGTGTGTGTGTGTGTGTGTGTGTCATGGTCCTTTAGTTCATTGTTTGCCAGGTTAACTACAACAGGGTGTATTAACCTGCAGCTAAACAGAGGGGATCAAACACAGTGAGAGATACAGCTTACTGACCCTTACATATACACACAAACTGCCGGCAGACAGAACATAAATAGAAAGACCAATGCCCAATACAATGGGACAGGCAGACCACACACACACAGACAGTATGCAATGAAAGCGTTAACAAGTTAAATGCACAGACATTCCCTATCCATCCCTCTGCTCTTGGGAATGCGCGCGCACACACACACACACACACACACACATCCATCACTGTGTTGTTTAGGCCTGTTCTGTAGATGGTGAAATGTCAACCTATAAATAGAAAGAGATGGGTGACAGAGCAGCGATAGGAAACACAATTACACTTCTATCCCTTTCTCTTCATCCCTCTCTCTTTCTTTATTCCATGTGCTGTGACATTTTGTTGTACAGGAGCGATCCACGATATACGGCGCAGTCAGAAAACGACTATTAGCTTTATCAAGATATAGTGGAGTAATGTCTCCTTGAGCAGAGGATGAAATCGCTCTCCTGTGTGTGTGTGTGTTGTTAACCGAGCTTCTCATCTCCGTTGACATGGCCGGCTGGCCGTACGAGCTTAAAGTGCATGTTTGTGCATTCTCTCTACTGACCAGCAGGGGGTGACTCCTCTGGTTGCAAAAATAAGTCTATTGTTTTGAAGTCTGTGAGAAAATGACAGCCTTCTGTCCCCGACCACGAGAATAGCCTCAGCTCCCTCTGGTTTCTGTCTTTCTTTTCACCTGACGGCTTGGCGCTCCACCGAGTTGGTCTCACCACGTGAGCAGATCCGCGACTGTTTCCCTGTTGTGATCTCTGCCTGTAATAAAGCCTTGCTAAACTATTCACTGTGTCCATCGTACTGCTTCTGGGTCCTAACCACACCCGTTACAATTAATGCGGCTTTATTAGCATGAAAGTTTTGCCACACTATCAAAATACATTAAAAGAACATTACAATTGTGTTATATATGTATATATATATATATACACACACACACACTTTATTGAATGTTTTACATTTTGTTTCTGTGTATCTTTCTCTATCCCTTTCAACCCAACCGGTCGATGCAGATGGCTGCCCACCCGGAGCCAGGTTCTGCCCAAGGTTTCTACCCGTTACAGGGACGTTTTTTCTTACCACTGTCGCCCCAGTGCTTGCTCATGAGGGAATGTTGGGCCTCTCTACATTATAACAATACTAGTAGTAATAGTACGATGCAGAAAAGGGAAAAGAGATAACTTCTGTTTTGTTTCGAATATATAATTAAATTGCATTATTATTATTATTAAAAAAAAATAATGTTTGGTTCTTCTTCAATGTGTTATGTAATGTTAATAAATGAAGGTACAAAACGTTGCATTTTTCTTAGCTATCACAACTGAGACTAAGTCTGGAGTTTAAACCGATCTCTGCTTTTACATTCAAGTTTTGTTCACACTTAAATCCAATGCTTGTTGCCAACATAACAGAGTCCTACTTTCTTTTCTTTTGTATTATATTATTAGGGTGATTTAAAATAGTTAATATTCCGCTAGAACCAAACGCTGAAAAATGCAGGGATACAGATGAGCTAATAATATTGGAATAGCTGTTTACTTTTGATATGTTCTTCTATTTGTTTTCTATTATTAAATTGTGTATACTGCACTGTGGCCCCGGCTTGTATGAATTTGTGGTTACTTGTAAGCCTGTGCCGTGCCGGGAATAGTTATGCATGATACATTGATACATTTTAAAAATTATTCTTTCATCCTTCATGGAGTCATTCCTTGATTCATTCCTACCAACTGTTGCCACTCTTGGTAATGAGCATGAATCCCAGCAATGTGGATGCTGTCATCCCCGCAAGCACTGACAGATTTGAGAGTTTATTAATGAACACAATAAGAAATAACAATTTGTTTCAATTAGCTCTCAAACATGCTTGATCTACAGAAGACCCTGCAAAACTGTCAAACACACACCGACAGATATTTAGAAAACAACGACAGACAGCTACAGGGTCATGCTGTTTATTGGTACTACAACAGGATAGTACTTTCTTCCTGTGGAGTAGTGGGCCTTTGTGGATAATTTGTGGAGTGCATTGAATAACGTGTGACCAGTTATTATTTGACCTCGTTTCAATACAAAGTCCACACTGTAAATACTTTGGACATTTACATTGCATATATCCGCAAGGCAAATGTTCAAAAGTATTGCTGTTTCATATCAAACTGTAAGGATGTGATGATGAATTGTGATGTTTATCATGTGTAATGTTGTATGTGCTCACACCAAACGTTAACATCAACGGACCCCATGTGTACCTTTCACGACCTAAACTGTAATTATGCATCCACCGATGAGACACCAGGTGCGGTTAGGATTATGCTTCCTGCTACGGTATGACCGCTGCAGTTGGCTGACAAACTGACAATCGTTAATCTCGCCTCGGAGACGACACAAGGGCGACAACGCGCCGTCACACTGTAGGAGGCAACTTTGTTTTTTTCCCCCTTTCGGCTAAGGAGGAAAACACTGCTCTCACAGTTCACAACCACTTTGGGTGTCGGCAAGGTCTTTCTCCTCATCTGACAGCTGATCGCCTTGGATAGTTGCTGTGTTCGGGTTTTTACTCAGACACTGCTTCTTTAGTGAATGTTAAGTGGCTCTTTATAAATACCAAAAGATGAAACAGGTCGACAAGTGAGCGCATCCCACGCTGAAGGAAAGATTCCAGACGCGCTGATTTACGGCGAGCGAAAACGAGTCACAGATTGTTTTGTTTTTTCTTCTTCTCTGTCACCCATAACCTCCTTCAGTCTCACTTTGCTTCCCTCCTGGTCTATAGCGGTCTGTCTCCATGCTTTTTTCCCCCTCCTCTGATATGTACACAACACATACACACAGTCTGAAATCTGTCCGACCCTACACATATTTACCCATTTGAACCCTGTTCTTTATTTTCAGCATAATGGTGGAATGTTTCTTCCAAAGGACAGCCGATGACTTTCTGAAAATTCTCTCTCAAACATAATTTGTTGTGCAACTGGAAATTCGAAAAGCCCTATTTTATGACTTTGACAATTTTAAATTTGTGTCTTTTTGCTCGTAACACTTTTTAACCACCAACTACAAACGTACGTCCTATAACGTTCACTAATTTGCTTTGCTAAACACTTTTTCTTGATAACGTTTCATGGCAACTTTATTTTGTCCAACACTGGATGTATGTGACATTCATATAAGACACAGGAAGGTGGTTGGATTGGATGATGCGGTTCACAAAGCGCATGAATCATAGGTCGGGGACGCAATACGATCTGACATTGGGTCAGACCCCTTGGCGTCACTGCCTTGACAGTCTCACAGTCTCTCCACTACGGTCGCATCAAACATGTGGTTAACGGTGTGACTTCACACAAAAAAACATGATTAGGCTTACAATGACAATGCAGAGTAAGTCAAACATAACTTAAGTAGAGAAAATACGTAGTTTCAATGTAACTCAACAAAACTTTGGGACACGAAGACTGGTCTCAAACATCGGTCTCAAACATCGGTCTCCTGGTTAAAAGTCCTGTTTTTGTTTGACCCACCCAGCCTGTGTTTTTTTGTTTTTAAACTTAATCCGAAATCTTTCCCAAACATTGCCATTAAAACATTCATCCTGCTTCAGTTGCAAGGAGCAGCTATTGTAGAAAATGAGAAATGTTGGCAGTGAACGCTTTGCAGCTCCATTTAATATATAAATAAATATATATTCATAATTGACAAGTACTTGTCATTTTTTTTAGACCGGGTTGTCAATGCCATTGTAAATGCAGAACGCAAATAAAAGTGGTTTCCATTTTCTTGTTTCTCAACTGGTGTTTCTTGAGCAGCTGAATGCCAATCACATTCCTTTAAATGTAGTCACAATTTCCTTTTTTTACCGTCATGGTGGTTACTTCTCACTTAACAGTCACATTCCTTAAACTTGCTTAACGCCTGAGAAAATAACCCGCAGTAGCACAAGGCAGTGCTATGTATATTTGATGTGTCACACAGTCCACAGACGGATTGCCATTAAATATCATTCCATGAAGGTTCTCAGGACCACGAACAGCACTCAGATTACAAACCAGTTGTTTCTTGTGATGCATGTAGGAACTAAACTGTAAACTTTAATAGAAAAGACAAAGCTTGTTCACTCTTGTGAAAACCCTGAACATGTAAGGCTGAAAACATAATATCTGTTCAGCTTTCTCTACTTCTTCCTGTCACTCTGGTGTTAAGACCCACACCATGTATCTGCAGAGAGAATTATTTTTTTTGTACAATAGCATTTAATAGAGAGGGAAAATGTATGTAAGTCTCGTTTGAGTAAAGAGGAAAATAATAGGCTGTTTAAGTTCCTTTCATTGGTTGAAATCATCTAAAGCTGGTCCTTGTAAAGAAAAGTTTTAAAGGGCCTGAAATCAATAAGTTTAACAACTTATAGGAGTCCACGTGTACTCAAATCACAAACTCCTCCTGACATGGCAGCCGGAATCTGCCGCATAACAGATTCCTGTCATTTCACATTCACGTCACTGCTCCTCGCTGGGATCGTTCCTTCCTGCGGTGCAGCCTTAAATAAAGACAAGTCTCGATGGCAGTTCTGTGATGATATTTTTTAAGTTAAAACTCCTCCAAGATGTGTAGACTTGAGCGTTGCTGGTTGTAAGTTGGAGATCCTTCAAAACTCAAAGCGATTTGGTTTCAACCTTCTCAGGCATTATTGACATTAACCCTCATATTTTGGCATACATATTTCAGCATTCAAATTCGGCAAATGTATGTTTGTTGTAGGGGGTTTGCAGAGGCAGAAGTCCAGGTTTATTATTAAAACCATGAAAATTATTTACATGGAAAGATAGCATTTTTCCCAAAGTTGGCTTAACTGACCTTCAATAGAATCACACAGTGTCAACTGGACAGTTCATAAACCAAAATAAACCCAAATCGAACCGTACTGATCAGTCCGGGTAATGGTAGGGGTGATAAGCTCTTTTTGGTCACCTTGCTTTTTTTCTGGTTTTCAGGTTAGGGAGGCAGGTAAGATGCCTGTAGTTTATTTTGTAGTGTAGGTAAGTTGGGACATTTACGGAGATTGATTTGTTTATCGTTTTGGGCCAGGCTCACCCTGACGCTTATTGCTACCACTACCGTTTCTAATAAATCCCATTATTGGAAGTGGGGGAGAGAGGGAGACCCATCGTTATGCTGCACTCAGGTTTTCCCCTCGACCGGGCCTAAAAGCGCTTAAAAGGTGCAAACAACGGCAACAGTGCTGACAGAGCTAAAAGAGGGCGGGCGCTACTCGTCATTGGTCGCAAAGGCGTTATCAGCTGTAACCCCCATACGAGTGCAGTGCAGAGCGGCAGCCATGAGCTAGCACAACGGAGAAACTACATGCACTACAATTCACGTGTGGCCAGCCAGGCTACGCAAACAAAGCACAGAGAAGCTTCGATCACAACAAGCAGATGGGGACAGTCATTTCATTCTCGGCTCATAACTCCATATAAACGCTCTGAATCCAATACAGCAGAACCTTTTAAGGAAAAAGCAATCGATAGAAAAATAGGAAAAAAAAAAACGAAGAGAAAAGTAAACTAACATAACATAAAATGAAGGTTAGACAGGGAAGTTGATGAGTTGTAAATGATGCTGCGCTAACATTAATCCAATATTCACATTTGAAGCAGGAAATCACTGTAGACGAAGTCGTCCTTTATCGCTGATGGTGTTTGCACTGAACCTGTGGTGTCGCACACAAGAGACCCAGTTAACATTAAAAGGTTTCTGTATCAATGGTGCTGCAAATAAAATGTCCTGTTATGCAGATGATAAAAGAAGAGTTACTGACAATTACCCAATGCCGGACTCTGCGGAAATACCATGCAGCAAAAATGATAAAAGATGTCCCAGAGACAGTAAGAAATGTTGATGAAAGCAATGATTGTTTTTTCTATATTTAATTGATATATTTGTAATGCGTTGTCTGGACTTTAACCTGTCCAGTTTTCCTTTTTATGTTTAAAAAAAAGGCCTTCCCTCTCACCAACGATAAGTCAGAGGAAATTGAAAGACAAGAGGGTATGCTGCAGAGAGCCGAAGAAAATGAGACTGACTCAAACTGCCATTGCATCGCATGGTGCATAAGAGCCTGCATTTTTCAGCGTCTCGTGGGGACAAAAATGTATGTTATAAATTTGCGTTTCATTTAAAAAAATAAATACATATTTAGGAGATATTAAAGCAACAGTGTGTAGCATTTAGAGTGATCTATTGGAAGACCTTGAATATAACATTACGTATTTTTTATGAAGTGTTTTCTCACCTAAAAATAAGAATCATTGTGTTCGTTACCTTGGTTTTTTTCAATTATCTGTTCAATTTAGGTTTCTCCACCAAAACCTGAGGGATTGCAAATGGCTTCAATGCGAAAAATGCATTAATTTCCATTGTGCTGGAATTGTTGGAAAGTGGACCGACACAGACTTTGATTGTGGCTGCAATAAAGTTATCAACCGAATGTGTGAGTGCTATTTAATGATCTCACCTTGAAACAACTTTTGCCTGAGTCTGGCATTTCCATCCACTAATATCCTTTTGGAAGTTGGTGAAGGCATCGTTATTTAAAAAATTGCATAATTATTTTGATATCACACAGTATTCATATATACTATCACAAAAATATTTAAAGGTAATTAAAAGATCAGAGTGTAGCAGGCTGGTTGCTTAGAAAAGGCTTTCTCTTTTTGTCACCAGTATGGGGATCCTGGAATCAACTGAGGTGGACAGCATGTTCACTGACCAAGAAATAAAGGTAAAACAAAGGTTAACTATAATATGTATTATTAATGTCTTTAAGAACTCCCTCCTACATTTGTAAGATTATGCAAGAATTGTTGTGTTGACAAATGATATGGAAATGCAGTTCGTCGGCTATATGGATGGTTGTCAAACTTCTTCAATGTATTGACACCAATAATCCAAACTTTTGAATAATTGTTATTATTTCTGTTTTGAAATGACTATACTGTGTTAAACAGCAGTTTAAAAAAATTGTTTTGCCTTATTCCCTTTCAATTAGGACTACCAATACTTTAACTCATTCACATGAGATGAGAAAGGAATACATAACATCAGAATTATTATGCTATTTTCAGGATCTGGAGCAAAATCTAAGAGATGGCAAGCTTCTGTCCAACAGAGACTATCTCCAACAAAATAAGAGGTTTTATCCAGGGCTCCAGATGATGTATGCCACCAAGAACACATTGTTGGATGAGATGAAGGTATGCCCAAGACATTGCTATGTTATCCCATAACTAGAAGCAAGACATGTTTGTCTTTGTCTCAAATCGTTTTTATTCCATTGTCAGATAATAAATAATTCCATGCAATTTGTACATTCCATGTCAATAGGAAATTATGAACTGTGTTTCAAATAATGTTTGTCAAAAAACACAAGCACAATATTTTCACCAAAGCTTCTCAAAAAGTTCTGTATTTTGGAGATTATGTGTAATAACTAGCATTTGAAAAATGTTTTAGACTGCACAGATGATGAACAGGCTGAAGAACATCCTGCCTGTACCAGGAACAGAAGTTGAGCAGCAGATGTATCTGGAAGAAGTGATTCTGCCAGAGGTATGATTCATAGTATCTATCAAAAAATATTATACACATAATACACATCAATTATTTGAGATAAAAACATTCCATTCATAATAATAAATTATATGTGGTTTGAAATATACTGTCACTTTAACTTTTTAATGGAGCAAGAAGTAGCATCACACTTACTCAACACAAGAACAATTCTGGAAGTTTGTGGTGTAAATCAAATTTAATAAGCCAGATGTCAATGGTACACAAGCACTCCAAGACAATCACTGTTATTACCAGGCAAGCTAATAATAAACATTTAATCAGTCTGCAAAATACCCGGTGGCAATAAGGAGCCCCCCCCCCTGCTTAATGCTCCAGGGTCTTACATCGACTCAATACACATTATAAAAGATTTCATGGATGCAAGCCAAGACAATCAACTCGGCTTTACACTTGCATGCACACCACCAAGTTCTAAAGTTGTTAACAATAAAGCCACTCACATAACTACACAACCACAGGACTGTGCCCGGCAACAGAATCCATACAGCACACTAATGCCCACATGTCAACCTGACACAGGCACACCTTTGTCACTGTACAACATTTTCACATTTTGCACCGCAGGTCTATCACCATTCTGTCACTGTGGAAAAAAGTATGGACCATAAGTGATGAACTTAGATTTCTCTTTGACATATTTCCCCAACATGATGTGTAGTGCGTCCATATTTTAATGCTGTTACCATTATGTCAAAAGGCTTTGTAAACTACACATTTGTATACAGCTAGCTGTATTAGGTTCATCTCAAGTACAGCAACAAAGACACAGCGTTTTTGAAAACTTAGTTCAGTAAAAGGACCACACCCCAAACTCATTTCTACTCAAGCACAACGAACCCATTCACTTCCTCTTTGACTCAGTTTCCACATGAGCAAACAATTACAGAGCAAACAAAAAAATTTGACACTGTTACGCATGAGCACCTCCTGAGTGTTTTGGAACGAAAAGGGTTAGACCAACACATGCAGGAGTTAGTCAGAGAATCTTATGAGAAGTGTATGACAAGGGTGCGATGCCCGGAAGGAGAAACGGCAGACATCGCCATGAAGGTGGGAGTGAAGCAGGGTGATTTTATGTCCCCTCTCCTCTTTAACCTTGCTCTGGACCCGCTGGTACAGACACTTGAATGCGAATGCTGGGGCTTTAGCGCAGAACTGAAGCCCGTTACAGTGATGGCGTTTGTGGATGATTTGGTGATACTGAGCAGTTCTTGGGAACTCGCCCCCCTCAGTTGTGCGCCGCAGGCGTCTCTCAGCCACCTGAAGGCGTCAGTTGCTCGGAGGTGCGGTGCAGGGGAGCTCCCCTGTATTAAATCTTTAAGGGTGTGGGCCCAGCGACGGTTGCAGTTCCGGCAGTCCGGGGGCGGCGTCTGGCTCTATGGCGCGGAAGTTAACTCCTATCGCGGCCTGGAAGTTTTGGCAGCTGTCTGTTACCCAGGCGCTGGCCCGTGGGAGGCTTTAGGTCACCCTACGGCAATGGCTCTATACCAAAATTTAACGCAAGAGTAAGTAGCCCCTGTAAGTCGGGGCCCGCTGGCGGCAGGGCAACTGGAAAGACGCCCAAGAAAGTTCACAGGTGCAGGCGAAAAAAAAAATGTTTCATAAAGATTGGAATATGTTGAAACATTACCATTTTTATGAGGTTGACACGGCCAATGAGGGACAGGGGAAGAGCGGAGCAACGAGTTATATCAGATTAACAGTTGTCGACAAGAGGACAAAAGTTCTTGGCGAACATATCCTTAAATGATGGTGTAATGACCACCCCTAGGTATCTGAATCCTTCCAAGGTCATCTTGAATGGAAAGAGAGATTGGGGTAGTTCCTTGGCTAACGCATTTATGGGGAGAAGTTCACTTTTATGAAAGTTTAATTTATAACCAGAATATTTTCCGAATTCAAGTAGAATATCTTTGACAGCTGAAACTGATGAGAAAGGATTGGAGCCGTATAACAAGAGATCATCCACATATAGTGACACTTTGTGTGTGATTCCCATCCTGGAAATGCCCTCGAATCCCTCCTCACCCCGGAGCCAGATGGCCAAAGGTTCAATGGCCAAAAGGAACAAAATGGGCAAGAGGGGACAACCTTGTCTGGTGCCACGGCGTAAAGTGAAAGGGCGGGATTTCACACCGTTAGTGAGAATGGAAGCAGTCGGAGAGTTATAGAGCAACTCGATCCAGGCTACAAAGTCTGAGCTAAAGCCAAATCTTCCCAGAATATAATACAGATACTTCCATTCGACCCTGTCGAAAGCCTTCTCAGCATCTAACGATAATATTGGTTTGGGGGGCTGATTATGTTAAGCAGCCGCCTAGTGTTAAATGAGGAACTCCTTCCTGCCATGAAGCCTGTTTGGTCTGTAGAGATCAGGGATGGTAGCACTGTCTGCAGACGTGTAGCTATAACCTTGGCTAAGATCTTCTGGTCAACATTCAGAAGGGATATGGGCCTGTAATTGTTGCATAATAGAGGGTCTTTGTCCTTTTTCAGTAGGAGACAGACGGTGGCTTCAGATAGTGTTGGGGGTAGCCGTCCTATGAAAATGATTCATTGTATACTTTTGTCAGCAGTGGGGAGACTAGGTAGGAGTATGTTTTGTAAAATTCTACAATGAACCCATCCGGTCCTGGTGACTTAATTGCCTTCTGCACTTCCGCAGTCGCGATTGGAACTCCAAGATTGTTTGGTATGTCCTCAATGATTTTGGGGAACGGGATAGATTCCAACGGGTTGTGCCCGCTCCACACTTCAGGTGGGCAGTCTGATGAGTAAAGATCCGAATAATAACAAAAAAAAAACGTCATTTACGATCAGTAACCACATTTCCTGAGGGGGACCTAATCCTAGGGATCAGTCTCGACAGTGCCATAGCCCTGGTCTGTTGAGCCAAAAGTTTACCTGCCTTATCTCCCATTTTAAAATAATGTTGCTTTGAGTGTAGCAATTGTTTTTCAATCTTCGTTGTAGACAGGAGGTCATACTCAGCCTGGAGCTTGAGGCATTGACTGTAAAGTGCAGGGGTAGGGGTGTTAGCATAGTCCGCATCAAGCTCCAGAAGCCGGTCCGATATCTCTACCAATTTAGCCGATTCAGATCTTTTCAGGTATGAGGTGTAGGAGATAGCTTGGCCCCGTAGGTAAGCTTTACATGCTTCCCAGAGAACTCCTCTAGCGATGTCAGGGGTGTCATTGATCTGTAAAAAGTTTGAAATTTCTTCTGAGAAGAGTCTTTTAAATTGTGTGTTCGATAGTAATGTGGGAAATAGCCTCAATTGTCTTGATAAACAGTTATGATTAGGAAAACATAGGTCAATTGAAGTAGGGGCATGGTCAGAAATCACAATACTATGGTATGTACTAGAGTTGGTCCAGTGTAAAAGTCTATTGTCAATGAGGAAGAAGTCAATTCTTGACTGTGTGATGAACGTGGAAGAAAAAAGAAAAGGCCCTTGCAGATGGATTTAGCGGATCTCCTTGGATCACTTAGGCCAAGTTGTTCTGTAAATGTCTTCAGTGCTGTTGCGGAATGTAACATGGTATATGGTCTGGTGGAAGACCTGTTAAGACTAGGATCCTGAGTAAGATTAAAGTCACCTCCCAGGATCAAGTAATGGCTGTCTATGTCAGGGAGAGATGAGAAGATGTGGGTGATGAATATAACATCAGGGGGCATAAATACTTGCTAATATCACATGGGTATTAAAAAGTCTGCCTGAGACTGCCACAAAGCGACCATTGGGGTCCTTGACTGATTTTGAAGGTTCAAATGTTAAATTTTTAGCAATAATAATAGCTGCTCCTCTTGATCTATTCCAAAACGTGGAGTGAAATATAACATTCATCCACGGTCTCTTGATACGTGATATATCAGAAGGTTTAAGATGGGTTTCTTGAAGAAAGATAATGTCCTCTTTAAGCTGTTGTATGTGTGATAGCACCTGGCCTCTTTTGATGGCTCCATTGACTCCCTTAACTCTCTGGGGTCGACACTCGCGCAGGCGCGTTTTCGCTGTGTTTACTTGCTGTTTATGTTATTATCTCCGCGATAATACGGCACAGAAATATGGTTAGGATGTCTACGGAAGCGTATGCTCTCCACCTCCGTGTCGTAATTTTCATGAGATCGTACGTGACTCACACAGCGCGCCAGGAGCTTGGACGTGTCGCGTGATTCGTGGGTGTCGAGCTCTGCCTCTCAGCGTCATTTGTGGATTCATGTGTCTGTCAACATTTCTGTATGAAACTAACCAATGGATACTCAGTAAATCTCTACGGACCTACCCACCACCTTACGCTAATAGAAACACTGCAGTTTTCATTGAGTCGGCATGCGAGAGGACAGAGAGAACATGATTCTGGGTCAGGGTTTCATACGTAGCAGAGCAGCTTGCACAACCGATGGGTTGCTATACTCAAGGAGATCAAGCGGCGGCCTAGGAATCCCCAAGTTGGCAAGGATTGTTCCGTCCATACAGGTTTGAAGAATCCATGGCTTGTTTCGGGTGCCCTTCCTGAAAGTCTTCTGTCCGGGTTCTCCCGAGACCTGTTCACATATTGTTGGGCAATGCCCGAAAGTCTGACTGAATCAGATTGAAAGGCACCACAAGTTGGGTGGACTCCTCGTCGAGGAAGCGGAAAGCAAAGGCTGCACGGTGGAGAGGGGAAGACGCTGGATTTTGCCCTCCGGGGAGATGCTAGCGCCGGACATGATCTGCAGTAAGGCATACAAAGCTCTCATTGTGGACGTGACAGTGAGATACAATACATTTCAGTACGTGTCACAAAAGCTTCCATGCTAATACCCATAAGAAGCGATGATGATAGTTGCAAACACTGTTCAAAGATGAGAAGAATGGTCCCGATGCCATCTCCACTCTCTCCAATGTCCAACTGGGGACAAGTACAATGGTTTGAAGAGTGTCTGCAATGTCCGAAAACTTGACGGAGCAACTGGACCGGGATCTGATTAAGTGCAGGTGGTTTATTATCCAGTGTGCCGAGTCCGTGGACGGCACCACTACAGCTCAGCTGTTGATGTTTATCCGGATGGTGTTTGATGATTTCTCCTCAAAAGAAGAAGTCGCTGAAATGATAAGCGCTGTCAATTTATGTAAAGCTAAGATGAAAGTTTTCTCTGTGCATTTACAGAGAAAAAAAGTGCTGCACGCAGATAAGAGATCTATTGCGTTCAACCACACAGACTGGTGTTGCCAGTTAGCTGTGCAGCTTCACACAAGAGAACTCCTGTTTTTCCGGAAACACTCAGATTATGTACTGCCGTAAAGTCCACCTATTTGCCATACGTTAGCAACACGTTTCATACAGGGATTGGTTTATGACGATCTGCTCCACCTCCGACTTCCGGGGTTCAGCTCTGTATCTCCTGATGCAGGTGCATCATTATCTCAAAAGGGAGTCGATGTTTCCCCGTGAGCCACATTTTCACGGTCAACCTGTTATCTTTGGTTTGTTACTTTATATGAATATACCAAAAGGCGCTATTGTTATACGACACATCTAGTAAGTTTCGATATGCGACACATCTAGTAAGTTTTGATATGGTTTTAAACATTCTTCAAGTAAACAGATTATAATTGACACTCATCATCACTAGATTCGCTTTAAAGCACAGTTTTCTCACACTACCAGCTAACGCAGCTTAATGCACAGACGGAGTGACCGTTTCTGTTTAAAGTCATGACGGTTTACTACTTCAGAATGTGTTTTTTTACATTCAGTTTTCCTAGTAAGAAGATATTTAACTATTAATGTGATAATTGTGATTGACTTGATGTTTTTGTTTGTTTATAAATAAACTGGTTACCGTCATGCTCTGCTACAATTGCCAATTTCCCCCTTCACTGGACGACGCCACAAGTTGGTCATTCCAGCAGAGTCTCCAGACAAGAAGGCAGTATGGTTTTAGAATGTATGAGCAAACTAGTTGATGAGTTTGTAATTTGTATTCTCAAAAACTCCCTTCTGATGTTCCAGTTTGTACTACTTGTTGGTGCCTCGCATCTACGAGCAACTGTGGCTGAGTTTGAGAAGATGCCGGAGCGAGGACTTTCCTTTGGTGTCATGTCGACGCCGTGGGCCTGCGCGACTGAGTTGAGGACTGAGGTAGAGCATGACAGGCGTTTCATTGCGTGGCGGCACGGATGGGTAAATTAATTAAATATTTTAGTTTAAATACCGTTCCATGTATTCGGGGTTATACATTCGTAGGCAAACCGATTTGAATACGTTTCATGATTTTCATCATATTAATTGGGGTTTTGTAATTTAACCAAAAAAAAGAGTTGAAACATATATATGGATATATAAATAATATTTTTATTTTTTTTGAAGGTGTTAAGTACTTATCCATGGCTGAGTACTTTCCGTTTGACTGCCTTGATCTGTGGAGTTGAGTATACACTGTTGTGACATGCAAATGGTAACATTTCATATACACTTCTTTGTTGATATGACAAGTTACATATGACAATAGATGCATATTGAGATCAAAGCATGCATTTTTAAAAACTTACTTGTGAGGGTGTGGTTTAAGATTCTATTTCAATGTTAAATAAAAAATATAATTTGGAATTTCTATGAACGGATGCATACCTGGAGGAGTACAGGCTTCTCCACCAGGGCTGTGTCTGTACAGCCAAACAAAGAGAGAATGCCCTCTCCAAAGTTAGCAGAATGAGGTCCTTCATCTTCTACCTGGCCATAGGGAAGAAGGACCTTTTTAATTGGTTGTTCCTGGACAATATGGAGGGGATAAGGAGGTAAGTGTTGTTTTTCCATGCAAATTAAGCGTTTATGACACAAGACTGATGTGAACATTGAACATTGAATAAATCGCAGTGTTTCTTTCTGCAGTTACGCCGGCCAGCTCCAGTCAATGGGGAAGACCATCACCACCGCCGACTTCTACCTCTGTAATATTTATCAATTTACAAAGTAATTAAAACAGACCCCACCCACTACCCAAGACACAACTCACCAGTGTGTGAGGGCTGTGAGGTCCGCAATCGGCAATTTAAACAAGCCGGTGGTGCTGCATCAGCTCCAAGTGGCTCAGATAATTCTGAGGGCCAGCCTGAGGAGGTGCCAGGAGCTGGCAAAGGAACGGACTCCTGGGACAATGGGTAAGACGGTTGGCATATCTGAACGTGCAATACAAAGATATAGATGGAAATAAACCTGTGTGTCTCTCTCCAAGGTGCTGAAAGTATCTGCAAAAGAACAAGCTTCCTCGCCTGATGACGGCTACGTCATTAGTGTATGTACCAGGTTCTACACTGAAGTGCCTCATCAACTGTGTGTTTTATTTTTAATGTTTGATGTTGTTTATTGTGTATTGCAGGTGAATGACGACAAAACGAAAGTAAGTTTCTTTTTTCAGTCACTCTCCCTGTGATGCTTTATTACAATAACACTTAGCTGGCTTTACTAACAAGTACAAACATTTTGTGGTCCTCTTTTTTACTGTTTCCAGGCCAAAGACTACCATGAGGAGGAGGTTCGCAATAAAATTGCGTAATTTATGCGCCATAATACCTCCACAGCTGATCGCTTCAACTCTTTGGTATTGGACACTGACCAGGCAAGGAACTTGAGGAGTCAGATTGAGGCAGTCATTGCCTCCACCACCACACCTGAGCCAACCTCCGCCGGCCCTTCTCCCCCGTGAGACCCACCTCTGCCTCATCCGGTTAGAAGAAGAAGTCGAAGAGGAGGAGGGAGGAAAAGGAGGTTTCAGATGAGGAGACCGAGGACGTTGATGTGCAGTACCAGGAGCCGGGCAGCTCCTGTCTTGACGATGAGATGGCTGATCTGGAAGAAGAGGATCCCTTCATTTTAAATCTGGAAAATGTAAGTACATACTGTATATGTTCTTTAAAGTACATGAAAGTTGTTTGAAAACAAACCTTAACTGATACACTCAATGCGTTTTTTGTTTGTGCTTCCTCAACAGACTCCTAAAAGAACATTACCACATCAAAGAAAATGAGGGTCATGGTGAAGCTCAGCCCACTACAAAAGTCGGCGAGGGCTTCATCTGTGAAGGCGAGGCGTCGTTGCACAAGGGCAGCAAGCACTCGCAGGACACACACTTTTTGTAAATTGTTTCATATCTCAGTCGTTTTTATATTATTATGCACAATGTTAATAGTTTGTTTTAATCAAGAATTTATATAAATATGTTTGCTTTTTATTAATAATGGTGGCTTGGTTAAATTTGATTATTGTGTAAAATGTTTATGTTCCTTAATTTTGTTCAATAAATTGCAAAAGTCAATCACTGTCCTCCTGCTTATTCACACAAAATGGCTGGTCAGGTATTTAGTCCAAATGGCCGTTTCCTCATGACTCAAAAGCTGCCAATTTGTATGGGTTGCCCGATTGGCAGACATATTGTCCCAAATGGCAGTGGACAGTTTTCACAGTCTTTTCTCTTTATTTTTATACTTTAAATCAAGGTAGAGACATGGAACATTTTCATATTCAAAGAGGGCCTTCTGAATATGAAATGACAAATTTTGTTTCAGTCCTGAAGGGCAAAACTGAAGCCATATTCCCTTATATTTTGGATGGGTCCTACAATGAGGTCACGTGACCAACCCCCCTCCAAAGCCTCTAGGAGAGTTAATTGGTTGCTCGAAATTCCCATAATAGGATGGTGACACCCTCTGAAGAAGTTGGTCAGATTGGATAATTTTTTGGAGCAAAAATGCCTAAAATGACGTACCCAAATTAAAATGGCTGTAGTTTCTGAACCACTCTGACTATATGAATCAATGAGGTCTTGCCAGAAGGAAAACCCCCGAAAGTTTCTTGTGAAAGTTTCGTCGGTCATACAGAAACAGAGCAGTAGGCCTTTGAAGTCATTAACAATTTAAGATTTTTGTCCGCCTAAAATAAAAAAGTATATTTCAGTATAAATAACTGCCTGTGTCTGTATCTGTACAGGTAAAGGACAGTATAGGTCTGTAACTACACTATCAGTGAACACCTGCCTGAAATTTGAAGAAGATAGGACAAAGTATGACCATTCTACACTGTTTTTTTCATGAAAAGATCCAGGCAGAGATCCAAATGCACACATGGTAAGCAAATGATATTCTAAAGGTGCGTTCACACCAAACACGGCGCGAACAGATTACATACAAAGTCAATGAACAGACGCGAAATGGTTGCGAAAAAGCAAATTTTGGCCGGTCGCCGAATCGCACGGCGCGAAAACGAGTTGAAATTTTTCAACTCGGGCAAAAAAATTGCGTGACGCTGAGTTGCGAACGCCAATCAGCGTTGAGAAGCTCCGCCCGTCATCACCGCCGTCCTGCCGTTGCTGATCAGAAAATATAGAGGAGAAGTTGATCGTTGCCGTGTGTGGACACCCTGAACTCTACAACACTGTATCCTTTGAATACATTGAAATACTTTGAAAACATGGATGTAAAAAAAAAAATAATATATACTATAGTTCCAACTATATGTAACTTTAAAGGACACAAAATGTGATCATATTTGCAGGAAAATTACTATTTAATTTGGGTTATAAAATTGTTTTATTGTTAATATTTAAAGATGAACCAGATCAGTTGACAGAGATTGAGGAAGAGCCTCAAAGTGCTGCTCCTGCTGCTCCCTCCAGACCACTCAGGTATGTGCATGACCAAAGTTGGATTGCATTTTTTTGTATGAATAATAATTTATGCATTCATGGTATGTATTTCACGATGACAAATATTAACTTTACAAGCTATTGTGGTGATGGAATGCAATAGTTTCACAAAATACTATGTTTCCATTTCATACAGGAAAAAGAAGGGCCAAAAAAAGGTCCATGGGGAGGGAGAGGGAGATCGAAGAGAGGCTTCTTGAGGCCTTGAGGAGAAGTGCCTCCCCTGCTCCACCACCATCAGATGATAAACTGTTTTTTAAAAGCCTGGTTCCTTCCCTGGAAAGATTGCCACCCCAGCAAAAAGAATATGTAAAATTCCAAATTCATAAGCTTATTTATGAAGCCAGCACTGTGGTGCTTAATTTTGAAACATTGGGAGAAATGTCTGGGGGACAATCTTTCCAGGGAACGAACCAGGATTTTAACAATGAATGAAGTGTTTAGTTTTTATTTGTAAATAGATATTGTTTTTTTTTGTTAATATTTAAAAAAAATAATTCCGTAAATAATAAATACAGTTAATTTAATGTTACTTATTCCATGTTCTTTATTTTAGTTTTACAAGAAAACTCCTAACAAACAAAGGAAACAACCATATGTGCTTTTCTTTCCTCATGAAATAGATTCTTTGTTCATATCAAAAGTACAGGTCAGTGTGAGATACGATAACTTCTTTGCGATATACAAATGTTTTTGTTTGTTTACGTGTGGTCATATAACATCCCATCACTGCACTGAATATAGTTAATTATAGTGTAGGATGGACGCAGCTGAGATAGAACGCCTTTTGTGGGACTTCCACAACACGTACAACGCAGAAATCATGGTTATTTCTTCCATGGTGATGGCGAAAATGAACTACTTCCACGGAGATAAGCCACGCCCCTCTCCGGCGGCGCGAAAATTTGCGACGCTTTTGGTGTGAACACACCTTGACACACTGAAGGTGTTTTTTCCTTTACATTTTGATATGGTTCATCAATTGGAGCTAAATTTACAATTTCCAACTTTTCAATTGATTTTTAGTATTATCACAAACATATACCAATGTGTATAACTGTCTAATAACAATGCAAAATATAACTTTACTCCAAGTGGAGCAGATTTATTGAGAAATAAGAATATATATATAGACAGATATAGATATATATCTATATATAAAAGGCATGCCCTACCCATGAACATAGAGGGCATGGACAGCAAACATTTGGCAACAAAAAATATGCTACAAGCATCTCTACATCTGCATTTGTTCATGACTTCTGATTGTCATGCCACTTTACAAAACAGTTCCTTTTTGGAATAAGGCAGAGGGGGGGGGTGCACTTCCTACAAATTTCCGGAGTCTTGTTCTTGCAAAGAACACATTGCCTTCGACCCTTGGTTGTATGCTGAGAGGGAAGACATGTTGCTGGCTGTGAAGGCTGATGGCTTCTGCTTAGTGATTTCTCTGATGAGGAGCTCCCTGAACTTTTTGTGTGTCACTGGGGTCTCTCCATTGTCAACTGGAAGATGCTTGTAAATTGTGAAGCTGTTCACCACAGCAATGTCCACCATGTGGTAGAACACTTTTTTGTACCATTTCACTGTTTTATGGAGAACACTGTAGTAGCCTATCAGTGCATCTGAAAGGTCCACTGCTCCCATGTAGGCATTATAGTTCTTCACATCATCTGGAATGGGGACATCAGTTCTGTGGACAACCCCACCATCATCTCTCAGCCTTCTAGTGGCACTGAAACCACTAAAAGCTTGGTGGAAGTTAGATGCCACAGTCACCAGTTTGGTGTCCATCCACTGGACAAACAGCAACTTCTCCACTCGTAGCCATCTGATGTCTCCCCACTTGGACCGCTTCACCAGTTTGTTGTTTTTGGTGGCAGGGAAACCTCTACGGTTCTCACGCATAGTCCCACAAGCCATGATGCGTTTTTGGTCCAAATCAGTCAGAAGCTTGGGACTGGTGTAGAAGTTGTCCATATATAACTGATATCCTGTCCCCAAGAGTGGAATTTCCAGAAGCATCATCACAGTAGAGTAGCCCAGTCCATCTATCAACTGTTCTGCTTTCTTCCCCTCATGGATGAAAAAATTCCATCTGTAACCATGCATGTCTGCAAGCACAAACAGTTTTATTCCCCATTTTATTGGTTTTAGTGGTAAATACGGTTTGAAACCTTGCTTTTGTGGCTACCATCCTCTCATCTATGGCCAGCTTCTGGTCAGGATGATTGGATGCTTTACAGGCTAACATAATGTCATTGTAAAGTGGCTTGACTTTGAAAAGCCGGTCGTGCTGTGGAGTTCCCTTTTTCTCTTCATTTTTTTCATCGTCATCAGGGTCACTGAGGTGGAGACACCAGAAGATGGCATTGAACCGATTTCGGCTCATGGCTGACGCTGGAAAGCGAAAATCGTAAGGCGGTACTTTCCTCCAATAGTAATCTTTCGCATGGCACTTCACCAGTCCACAGAAAATGATGACGGCCAAAAATGTGAAAAACTCGTCCTTTGTTACGGGTTTCCATCTGAATTTCTTTCCTGCCGCCTTCAGTTTCTGTGCCATCTTATTGGTGTTTGTGATGACAGTACGTACCACAGTGATGTTGAAAAAAAGCTTGAAAAGTTGGAAGGGTGACCAACTCGAATCTAGGGTGATAGTGGGGCCACTTGGATGATGAGGGTGAAAGTTGTGTGGGAGAGGCTGCGTGTCAGGGTTTTCCTTCTCAAGCCATTTTACAGTCTCCTCCACTTCCTCTTCACCTCTCCTTTGTGTAGTGGGGGTCTGTGCAGGCTGTGCTGATGTTGAGTTGGATGGGGTCGTTGGCACTCGTCTCCGACCTGTGCTGTGTGTGGTCAGTGGCTTTCCTCTTTGTTTGGAATGTGTGAGTTTCGGGCTGGGTGCTGAAGGTGCTGGTCTTCTCTTTGTCCGGGTGGCAGTGGGGGAGGGGCTGACAATGATGCCCCTGGTTGTTGACTGAGCCCAGGTGGTTCATCTGTGTCCTCCTCATCCAGACGGTTAGAAAAGTTTTAGAAGGAGTCGGTATCACTACTGTAATAATAATTCTATTCACAAATTTGTAGCTCCATGCAAATATGAAATCTCCATGGGACAATACAGTAGAATAACAGTAATAATACAATGATACCATGCAAAATACGTGTAGTCACAGATGAAATACATACCGTGACTTTCTTTTCTTTCTCGGTTTGGTGGCAGCAGGAGAGGCCTGTGGAGGCTCCCAGTCGTCATCATCATCATCTTCCTCATCGACACTGAGAAAAAGAATACACACGATTATAAATAGTTTATGCAACTACCAATACAAATAATTGTGTCAGCCAGACAGCTAGAAGACAAGTAATAACTACTCAAATGTGGTCAAATGAACAAAACATCCTAAACTCAAGTACATACTATGGAGAAATAGCACGTGGAAAATGCATATCTCTCCACCAAAAGAGATTATGTAGCAAACAACACACACCAGAATAGCACAAAGATATATAACACATGTGAAACATGTAAAAAATATAGGGTAAACCAGCCATAATATGAATAATCTTACTTGTCTATGACCGGATCAATCCCACACACGAACAAATCCTCCTCGTCTGGCATAATCCTGGTCACTGTCGGAGGAACCCGCAAAAATCTTCTGTAATGCTTCTTCGACGGAATATTTTGTTTTGCTTTTACTTTTAGCCATTGTGAATTGCAAAAACTAAGTATTTACAGTCGAAGACGTGGTAGCTGTAAGAAGCAGACTTGCTGTGCGCACGACCAAGTATGCAGGGAGTTCCGTTACGCGGGAATTCTCAAGCAATTCTTCAAAGCTCAATTTGCATATACAATACGTCGTTAGAAAGCCTCCTCTAGACTAAGGGATTAACAAGTCTAACGTATCGCTAACTGTTACTAATAAAATGCAGTCAAACAAAAAAAAAAAAACGGAGCAAATCCACGTTTCCATGGCACGGCAAAGATAGCTCGGTCTCCTGGCTTCAATACATTACTATCAGTGAACACACAACACTCAAAAAAATAGGTTTGTAGTAAAACTCCTTACCTTCTCTGAAGCCGCTAGCTCCGTGCTAACATCCGCTCGTACATCCACTCGTAAAGTCCGGTGTATTCTGTAACATTCGCCGTCGAAATGCTGCAAGACCCGACTTGCAGCGGTTATCGCGACTTTAGACAGTGTGTGTTTGGGCTCCTCTTGTGTATAAGAAATAAAAGAAAATCAATGTTTTCTTTGCAAAGATGGGGATTTCTTGAATGCTGGGATACCAAACATCGCCATGTTTATTAACGTGGTCTGCGTGAGCAAGCCGTACAATGGGGAGGGGAGGGGATTGTGGATGCAGGCGTCCTAGCGGAGTAGAAGAGGTTAAGCAACGAGTCTGCAGACCCTTTGGAAAGCTCTTTCTTCAGGAACGTCCTATTGAGCTAAAACCAATTGATCCTTGAAGAGTGTCCTCTGTTGTCCTCCATAAGTCAATGTTATGAAAACAAGTCATTTAGAAGCATCCAGTGATAACCGTGATCTCCCCTTGTGCTTAATTTGGAATTTTTGGGACCATTTGGGGTTGTCCCTGCACATCCGGTACCATAACTGATGTGTCCATGGTCGAACGTGGCATCGTACGGTGATAACTAACAGTTACACCCAAAAGGCAGAAAACCTCCTATTTGGCAGGTACATTCATCGCTCCAAACGGCAGTTTTTGTCCCTAAAGTCCAAATGGGATGTAGGCGAAACGGTCACCACAATGACATCGCGGTGACATTGGGACATGTCCCCATTAAAATGTGAAATTCGGGACATAAGTCTGACATTCCCGGCCATATAGCCAAGAAAAGGCTAAGCTGGCGAAGTTTGTCCTGGATGGACAGCTGGAGACATCACGTCTGGTCCCCTGTCAGAAATAACATCCGCGTTCATGGGCAGATCAATGTTTTTACTTCAAGAACTTTATTGATAACTTCACATATTACAAAAGTACAATGTACACAGAGACATAAAACTAATTCACTAATAAATACATGGCGAAATGCCTGTACTTTCGTGTAAACGTTTACGTTGCGCCGTTAACAGGTTACGCTTGCACATGTGCGACGGCCAAGCTCCTCGGCGACTCACATGTGTAGCTTGGTGTGCAAAATGAAGAGACATTTGTCAGGGGGGAAAAGAAAAGCATCCGCAGGCAATGTATCCGGGACAAACAGCAAGACGCCAAGAAGAAGATATGATGACGCCTATCTCGCTCTGGGTTTCACAGTGAAGGCGGTAGGAGATGAGGAGAGACCAGTCTGTGTTTTATGTCTGAAAACTCTGGCAGAGGACAGTATGAAACCCAACAAATTAAAAAGACACTTGGAGACATTACACCCCACTCACGTCAATAAGCTACTGGAATTCTTTCAGCGAAAACTTGGTGAATACCACAAGCAGGCAAATCACTTTGTAAACGTGGCATCAGTCACCAACAAAGCACAACTGGCGTCATACAAGGTCGCATACAAAATTACGCAGTGAGAGAAACCCCACACCATCGCCGAGGAGCTCAGACTCCCCGCAGCTCTCGATATGGTTTCAACGATGTTTGAGGAGACAAGCGCTGCGTCTGCACTAATTTTGTTTTGCTTTGCACAGGTTGCACGTTATTGTTGTTTTGAAAAGATATGCAGTGTAAAACCTTTTGCCAAATATTTTAACTTGTTTTGTTTAGTTTTTCACAGGTTGCACTTTATTATTATTGCAGTGCAAAACAGGTTAATTGCAGCCACAATAAGCATTTTCTTTGCCAAATATTAGTTCTTTTTAGCATTGTTCTAACAAAGTGATTGCACATTTTATTTGTCTGATAGAGCAAACTGGTTTACTTGAAAGTGATTGCAATTTTATTTATTCTATGATTTGAAAAAGCACAGATGGAGGAGTCACAAAATGTTATTTCAATAAAAATTCACCATTTTGTTAAAATGTTGTTGGGAGGGTAGGGCATGAACATTTTTCTTCCTCCAAAGTGGGGCGTGAACCAATGGTCCAGCATTAAAGTCATGAAGTTATTTTGACACATAATGGCCTATTTCAATGGCAAAAAAAATGAAAATAAACAGAAAAAGTTTATCCTCCTCCTTACTGAGGATTTGGCAACACTGGCCCTGATGATCCTGAAATCATTAGCGAGGACTACTCATAAGGAGAAGTCTTCTGTTGGATTGGTTTATTTAAAAAAAAAAAAACGTTTTTTGCACTGGCTCATTATGAATGTATTATTCATCAGGGATAATGTGTTTTCCTGTCTCATGAACACTTTGCTCCTTTCTAAATGTTTGTGAGAAACTAAAGGTACTGGATTGTGGATTACAGCAGGATCCTGTTTTAAAAAAACATGAATTATTTTCTGTTCCTGGGGGCATGTGGACACTTCATGCTGAATGTATTATTTATTGCCACTATGCAAAGCGTGAAGAAAGCTGGCTTCATCAAAGATGTACAGAGGGAATCCATTTCATGAAATGTTCACATTACGGAGCTCACTTGCTCTGTTTTATACATAATGTAAATGTTTCATTGGTCTGAGCACGTTAGCAGTGACAACACCTGTAGTGTACACTAACTTGAACTTTATTACGTTAGTCATTTTACATGTATACATACATGAAATTTGGCCTCTGCATTTTACCCATTCTTAGCATTTTAGGGAGCAACTTGGGGGTTCAGTGTCTTGCTCAAAGACACTTGGCAGGCAAACTGTAGGGATGCCAGGGATCGAACCTGCTACCTTGTGGTTACAGCTAAGTGGACAGCTACTGTGGGAAGACAAATGGAAAAAAAAACAAAGGTTTAATATGATGTGCTACTACTTATTTTTCATTCGTGTTGATGTGCATTTCAATTTGAAAACAAAAAAAATCACGGTTGGGTGAATGCAACAAAATGACATGGTTAAGGTTAGAATAACGATCACGGTTTAGCTTAAAATTTGTACATTTGTGTTTTGTAACTTAAGCTACATATGTGGTCACTCAGTGACGTAGTGTCATGAGACATGACCTTGTCCTATAAAATAACAACTTTTTTGTTTCACACGGGACATAACCACCAGTCCCTTGAGTAAGAGCCCTGTGTTTGTACGACCCATCCATCACCGCTGCCTCCTTAAAGGTCACCTATTATGCAAAATAGACTTTTGCATGGCTTTTAAACATAAATATGTAACCCCAGTGTCTCTACATACATTCAGAAAAGAACTCCCCTCTTTTTCTCCTGCTCCATCTATCTGAAAACCTGTGTAAAAAAAGAGCTGATCAAAATAGGGACCTATTCATTCATCATTTGATGGCCCAAGCCATTTACGGGTTTCCTGGTGGTTTTCTTCAGGTAGGTGACCCCCACCCACGGAGCTTTGCAGAATCCACCAATGTCAGTCAATGTGATTTTCTGGCTTTCACGGATCTGCTTACACCGCTCAAGCAAAGAACACGACTTGTTCATTTCAATTTATTTGATCACAAATTAGCCTCAGAGGGCTTTACAATCTGTACACATAAGACATCCTCTGTCCCGGGACCTCACATCAGTTCAGGAAAAACTTCCGTATTCCGTTGTTGGCTGCAATGAACCCACAGAAAAGTTTCCATTTAACTTACTTCCTTCTCATGAGGACGTGGACACCCATAATAACTCTATTTTTATGTTTTTTATATTTAGCATTCTGCACTGCTAATACAGCTATCTTCGATTGTAGGTCCACAGGCTGGATAAATGTAGTAACATGAGGTAATACAGAGAGACTGTGTGGACATTGTAGAGGAAAAAAGTATTATTAATCCTTGTATCAAATACTACTCTGTGTTTGACTGCTCTTATGGCCTGGGGGAAGGCATGGCTGGCCCCTTTCTAGTTGAACTTCGACTGAACCACTGACGTCTTGTCAGCCTTCAGTTGAACTTCGACTAAACCGCTGTCGGCTGACTCCCTTTCTGCCGAGGGGCATCCTAAAACTTCTGAATTGCATCCAAACTGTGTTGGTCACTACAATAACTAATCTGTATACCACATTGATGTGAGTTTGAAATATAGCCTAGTCTGCACATTAACCTTTTCCCGTCTGTCTAAGCCAAAGAGTGTGCCTTCATTTTGGAAAGTCCCGTGTTCTTTAGTGAAGCCTCTTTGTTTGTATGATTAGACATATCTAATCCTGTCATGAATGTAAGTATTGACTCTTTGTCCTTATGGGTATAAAAATGCCGGTAAGGATGCGCTCGGCACCGATTCCTTGGCAGTCGCTTGATTGTCACTTGTTGATTTCGGTCCTTCTGCGCAGAAGTCTATTAAAATACACAAAGACAAATTTGTCTTTGTAGGTCTCCCTTTATTCTGTCAAAACTTCCACCACAGACATTAAGCCTCATATGAAGGCAGTTAAATGACAAAAGTATTAGGTTGGATGTGGGGAACAGTTTTTTTTCCCTTGTTGCCTTTTGTGAAACTGTGTACTGTAATACAGCTAAGCAGGCTTCATTAGCATAAAGGTCCATCAGCTCCGTGCTCCACACCAGTGTGTGTGTGTGTGTGTGTGTGTGTGTGTGTGTGTGTGTGTGTGTGTGTGTGTGTGTGTGTGTGTGTGTGTGTGTGTGCCTTGCTGCTCTATTGAGTGTGTATATTGACAGATTGCCCTGAAGGCACAGATGTGAAAAACAAATGGTCCAACTGTATGGAATAAAAAAAAAAAAAAAAACAGTTGTTCCTTTGCTTGGTTGTGTAACGTTAGCTTTGATTCGTTAGCACTAGTCACTAACTTGCTCAGACTGGTGGTACAATGAAAGCTCCTCTTCCTTGAAAGCGATACGAGCTAACTTGACCTAATTTATCTCATGTGTTTAGACGTTCTCACTGTGTTTATTGTTCTCATACCTTCAAACGTGTCGCTTTTTGGCGAAATTTGCCGTTTTGAAATCAAAATATGTCATCCACGTGAATCGTGTCGATCCGAAGAGTTTTTGTTTGGGGGGGTGGGGGAGGGGGTCAACTGGCCAGCCAGCGTTTCTGAGATTGGAGTGAGACAAGGAGAAAAGGTGATGTCGTGATCTTCGCAATAAAACATCTTTGATGTGACGTGTCGAGTCTTGGCCAACCAGCGTTAAGATGTCTACAGCGTCTTCATTTCCCTCCAACTTTTCATCCTTCTTATTATTATTATTAACGCCCGAGCACTGACGTAGTCGGAGCGGAGGGCTTATTCTTAAAATGTTTGTTGTTTACTAAAAGGTGGGGCTAGGTATGAAACCTCAATACCGTATTGGTTCCGTCCAAAATGTTCATTATTACCATACGTGTTAAACTGATCGTAATCAGATCAGTTTAGAATTTTGGTCAGAACAATCAAAAGACCGTAGTTATAAAAGCTTGAGGTTTCATCAAACGATGTGGATGTGGTGCGGCGGCCAAACATGGTTTGCCACAATGTGAAGTTTGTTTAATAAAATTAAACTACACCCCCGTGTCACCTTTTTCACCCCTTATGAGTTTGCAGGTATGTGTTATGCAGCAATTCACCAAGACTAATTTGTTGTGTGTGAACGTTTCTTGTCTATAAAAAGATTGACAGGGCGAGTGCTGTGGGTGAGCTGAGGAGACAGCTGTTGATCAGAGTGAAGGAGAAATTATTTCTTTAGACCTTGTAACGTGAATACTTGTGTTCATTTAATGTTGTTTAGGCTAAATAATACGTAAATGTGTAATAACACTGGCCGTAGTGACCAACTGAACAGTGTGTTAAGTTACTATGAACGTGATGATTCTCAGACGCACTGTAATATTACATTACAATACATTTAGCTGACGCTTTTATCCAAAGGGACTTACAATAAGTGCATTCAACCATGAGTACAAACAGAACAACAAGAATCAAGAAAGTACAATTTCCTATTATTAATATTAGTGACACACTACAGCAGCGCCGTAGCAGTCCTAGTGTAACATACATATTGAAATACTTTCGGCAAACCCTCGGACTCTCCGGTCACGGTCTCACTGAGTCTCACTCGGTCGCTATTTTCACACAAAAACTTTGCATTATGTGTACCCAATTTACATTTCAATGTTGATACATGAATAAAATGCTTCATTTTTAAGGAGGGTTTTGGCATTTTTTTTATGTATAATTTAATTCAATTAAGACAAATAATAGCTTGTTCTCGCACAAAGGTTTTATGTTATTACTCTATTTAAACATGTCATATGAAAAACGTATTTGATTTCATGCATGCAGAAAAAAAAAAAAAAACCTGGCCTGACTGAAAATTCATTCTTTGCTACACAACGCATTTATCTGGGTCAGTCCAACTGTATTTGAGTAGACTGATGACAATATGAATTATTCAATATTCTCAAAAGTATTTTCAAAGTGTTTCAAACATAATTTACTGCCTTGAAAAATTTCCCAGCATGAATTTTGCAATAACTGTCTGACCAGTAAAACCGTCTCACGTTTATGTGAGATCAGTAATTCCAGCATTTGTTCCGTTGACGTGCTGCCTCACTTTGTTAAGTGTTACTGGTCTGACATCGTTGTTAGTCATGATAACATGGGGACAGCTCCTACACTAATTAATACACCGTTAATATGACACCAATAAGTCACTCTGGTTACGTTGCTGTTAGCTACATGCTAACACGTTACCTCTGTATCTCACATGGATGTCTAAAGATAAAGTATCTCCTCACATTAAATGCTTTCTTCTTCACTGGGCCGATCATTTCTCAAAAATGTACCTGTAAAGACAAACAGAAAGGAGTAAAGAGTATGTTTACGGTTCTCTGAGTTTATGCATAACCCTAAACGCTGAGCTAATGTGAGAGATATAAATAGCATTATTTACCGGAGCAAAAGCATCATAGAAAGCTGTAATCTTGGCTGCAGATGTTGTCTATTTCTCTCTAATTCGGATAAAATTCTTGCTGTAACGTGTGCTGTGTTACTAACTCCAAACCGTTCTCCCTCTCATCCCCTGCCATGTCCTCACAGGCTCTTGCCCAAGGCCAGATATTGGCAGAGGACGGCACATGCTGTTCTGACCTGAAATGGAAAAATGGCTAGCTATATATATTTATATATGAGATCTACTTGTTCTTCAGTCACCAAAATATCTTGTTGAGTGATTATTTACGTGCGGTACAAAAGGTGTAGTGTACCTCCAGCACTTGCAGGAAGATGGCCCTGGACCTGCTCTTCACCATCCCAAAAGCCCTAGAAGGATGGCCGTTGAAGCGCTGGGCTCCCACACCTCATAAAGGCCTCTTGTAGGGGGTGATGAGGGGGAGTGGGTGCTGGAGGCACCCTCCGTCTGAGAGGATGGAGTGCCCTGTAGGAGGGTAGAGTGAACGGCGGTAGAGCGGGCTGTGGTGGAGAACTGGAGTCGAGGACTGACCCAGGCCAGCCCACGCAAGTGTTGATGCGCATCATTGATACATCACATAATAGGAGATCTTTAAATCAGTCCATATATTCACTGAATGTGGGCATACCGGAGCCCCCAGAGAAACCCCTTATACAGGCAACACTACCGCATTTCACTTAGATAACACCAACCCGATTTATCGTCTGCAGACACGTCAGACGGCTCTCCACACAGACGAGAAGAACAAGGATGCGACATCTATCCACTGTTTACTACCTGAAGCATCGGAATCCCATTTTACCTTAGTCTCTTTGTTTTGGACATAACAATTCAGTAAATATGTATCTCCATTTGGCAGAATAATTTTGTGGGTGAGCTTGGCCTCATAATAAAGTGCTCTATTTTATGCATTAAGGATAGAAAATCCTTCAAGCTGTTATTTGCCATGGCGCCAGTAAAATGAGGGCGAATGCACACAATAATTTAGAATATCTAAATAATACATACAATACCTCTCTTTGTGGATCTAGATAACAGTGTTTTTATTTATTTATATATATATATATATATACACACACACACACACACACACACACACACACACACATCAAAGGAAGATGTTTAGGTCCAACCCGGATCAAAGACTTTCTGTAAGTTAACATGATGACGTCTTGTTGTGGGGTTTTGAGGTTTTGCGAGATCCCACAATCATTTCGCGAGACCTCGGAAAAGATGTCACCGATAACTAACTTAAAAAGAAAAGTGAAAACAGCTTGTCCTCTGTTAATAATGATAACCCCTGCAGTGTTACCTGTCAAAAAAAAAAGTTTTCAAGACTCTGAATTAATAAGAACAAGAAACCTTCCAGCAGACTTGGTCCCATGTTTCTTGTACTCCTGACGTTGCAGGTTTGCGTATGCCTAGTAGCATTATTGTACGTCATCTTCAGTCTGATAAAAAAAACCTGTGTCAGACATTTATGCTTGGAAAAACAGATTGCTCTGTGCAAATGTCATCTTACTCACTTGAGGCTGTGGTAGGGAAGTTCAAGTCAAAAGAGATCAAATCTGGGAAAATTCAAATTGACAGTCAATTGTGAGTGACAACGTTCTGCCTCAGAGTCCTCATCGTTGGTAGATTAGTGGATAAATGATGATCACAACCCACTCGGCACACAGTAGAGTTGAGGAGTTGGGGGTACATAGTAACTTTAAAACCAGTTTCAACGTGTTAAAGATCATCCTCTTTCCTGCTGTAGGTAGGTATGACATTTAATAAATGATAATATACAAATATGTAACGATTATTAATGGTTAAAGAATAATGGTACTGAGCTTACGCCATAAGACACCATTAGTTTGATTAGAAATCTCAGGGTTGCTTCGGAGTTCTTCTCAAGGTATACAGGGACTTGTTATTTCATATACACACAAATCAAATGATCAGAACTTTATGAAAATATTGAAATATTGTTTGGACTAAACTACATAACCAAAGTACTAAGCAGAAAATTAATGAATAACGATCAAATAAACAAAGTGAATGAAATGAATATAGAATATGATGATGAGTAAAATGAATACCCATGAACCACAACTAAATCAAAAAGACTACATGTGAGCAGGTAGAATCAGTGACTCATATCATTGATCGAAGTCTTCTCAATTAAATCTTTCAATTGACATTTTTTTACTTTGAAATTAGTTCAAAACATTAATGCACATTTCAGCAGTTTGATTGTGAAGCACCTTTATATTTGAATTTAAATTAAATATAATAGAAATATTTCACTGTCGTCAAATAAAGATGTTGTTGTACAGCCGTTGCACAGCACATGTTCGCTGTCCCTCACTGTGCCACCGAGAGAAAAGAAAAAAACAACAGCATTGTGAAGAAGAGCCAAAACCCACGTTGTCGCCCAGGAGCGACTTCCAAAACTGTCAAAGCGTGCACCGACGTCACCGGGGAGCCGCTCTGAAGCGGCTGAACGCCACCAGATGAAGACGTCATAACATGAAATGTGTAATTACTTTCCGAAGCGGTTATCTCGCGGCCCCATCATCACCCCACTCATCCGAGCTGTCAGAAATGGAAAAATAATCTCTGCGAGTGATGCATGATTCTTTCTGGCAGGAAGATTCCCAATTAAAACTTGATTAGTTCATGTTTTTAAAAGTCTCTCAGTGGAAATATATCGATATAAGAATCAAGGATCATTAATATGTGATGATGTTTCTGTCCGCCATTTGCCTCTTTTTGTGGAACCCAATGTTGGTGACCATAATACAGCTTCTTCACCCCAGTGTCCATGTTCACCAGTGACACTGAACACACCTGTTACATCTGGAACACCTGCTCTTTTTTATTTTTTTTTCACACCTGAAGAGTTCACACACTCTACATCGGCGGTCCCCAACCTTTTTTGCGCCACGGACCGGTTTCGTGTAAGACAATATTTTCACGGACTGGCCTTCATGGTGTGGGCGATGAATATGACCTAATAAAATGATACGACCGGCATAAAAACACATAAAGTACATAAAAAATACAACTCACCATTACACCGAATTAGTGGGAGCCCTGAGCTTGTTTCTCTGCAACGAGCCGGTTCCATCTCGGGGTCATGGGAGACGATGACACCCGAAGTGTGTTCCTCATTTTTTATCCATTTTTGCTAGCTTTTGGGCTGCTACATTTTTGGGGTTACGTTTGACGTGACCTCTTGACGCAAGAGGCTCAGACGGATGTATCCGGTCATTTTTCAAAATAAAACATTTTTCAGAATAAATAAATCTAACATAAATAAAAAAAAAAATGTCATTAATTCTTTCTGTGTGACCCGGTGGTTGGGGACCACTGCTCTTCATGGTCTTGTTGTTGAAATTTTTCTGCACTGAGACGTCAAAATGACATCATTGATCAGTTCCGTGCCAAAATGTCACCTTTATAAATGCGGATGTGGGGAACGAAGCGCACAACAAAGCAACAACTAGGCGGACGGGCTCAATACAAAGCAGCTGTGATGGCGGTACGCTTACACTCTCTTGTTACCGTCTGCCAGATTTTTTTTTTCTTTCTTTACTCAAACACTGGTGGGATTGAAGATCAGAGTAACGTATTGATAGATAAATGCCGGGGCTGAGCCACTCTGCTTACTGTGTTGTGGCGGGGGCCGGATCTTCGATCTCTGTCGCAACGCTTAAAGACATTTTAACTCTTCATTCTTGTAATGGCCCAAAAAACATGTTTTGTAAGGCCACTTTGAACTTTGACTGCCGAGATTGAATCACTTCTTACTTGAGTCCAGGTGGACATTCGTGCCAAATTTGGAAGACTTTCCCTGCAGGCGTTTCTGAGATATCGCTTTCCTGAGACGTCGGCACTGAGGCATAAAATCACCTGGAAAAAACGGGGCATAATATGCATTATTACATTTTACCCACTTTATTTGGACCAGTAAAATGAGGTGGAACAGTTATTAAATTGACTGAAGTACAGAGACAAGGCAACTCTGGCCCGTATTAGAAATGTGTCTGCTGGAAAAACTGTCGCTCAGCATTTAAAACATGACAAGTGGATGTTGCAGTGTTACACCCGGTCTAGGGGAAGCCTGAGCGCAACATCGGTGCGTCTCCCTTTTGTCCCCAACTCCCAAATAAGAACTAGTGCGACGGAAATATAGTTCACAATTATTTATGTTTAGAAGGTGGAGAACAAGCGTCGGGGTGAGCCTGGCCCAAAACAATAAACAAAACAATCTTCACCCCTAACCTCACTTACCTATCCCACCCAACAGAACAAAAGAAAGAACAGGTTTCTTACCATCTCCCTAACCGTAAACAGGAGAAACAGTTAAACCAAAAGGGCTTCTCACCTCTACATCTACATCTACATCTATCCTCTACATCTATCCGCAACACACACACACACACACACACACACACACACACACACACACACACACACACGGCTCTGTATCGTATGCCGCCTGGTTGGGAGCAGGAGGGTCAAGAGAGAGAGCGCCGGCCTCCCAGGTTCCCTCTTAAACCCCTCGGTCCAATCACCTGTAATCAAAACAAAGCAGAACACAGACACAACAGAACAGCACCACCCCCAGGCAGGGAGGTGAAAAACATCCCTGTTCCTCATCTCCCCATGACGCTCTAAGTCATAACATGCAGATTTAGAGAAGTACAAAATAAATGCACAAGTTTCATCATAACGTCGGCCTCCCCTTAATCCCAGAATTGCATTTACTGGGTGTTGTGAAGGTCAGCGTATGACCGCAAACACATGAGAAAAAGGTCCCTAATAGTGTCATGCATCAAAGATGGCAGTGCACAGATGAACATTCGCACACAAGTATTGTGTGCATGTGCGCGGTTGTAGTGTGGTGTAAGAAATGTTGTTTTTTTCGTATATCAGTGTATGTGAGCTCATAAAATATGACAGCGGTTCATCCATCTGTGGCCGCTAACAAAATACTACATCACCAGTACAATACTATTAAGATATTTCGATTAGTGTGATTTAAAATCTTACGTGCTAGTGTAGAGTAAGTAAGTATTATCAGTCAAATTCCTAAAGTATCAAAAGTACTCGTTAATACTAAAGCATTGTTTCACTGCTGCACGTGGAGCTACCTTTTTTAAATAACCAAATTAGGTAGATTTGTTAAGGCCCAAAGTTGATTTTTTTTGCTTTCTTCACAACCTCCTCTCACTCTGTCTCACTACGTTTTATTAATATTGCGCGAGTGAATTGTCAGTTTCTACTGGAAGCCGTGTTGATTGTTTATCGTGACAGCAGGAAGGAAGGACCTTCGGTTCCTCTCCTTCACACACACACCTCGAGCGAAGCAGCCCGTCACCGAAGGAGCATTTTATATAGCCTGCATGCCATCGCGAGGTAGACTCCATGAGGTCATGTTTGGATGGCCTCTGAGCGAGGCGAGCGGCACTCACACGGTTTTGTACTCGGTGGCGCGCATTAATGCAGTCCTGGAAGGGGAGGACTGAGCGGAGGGGGTATCCGGTTCGCTCAGCATTCTGCAACTAACGAGCACCGTATCCAAAAAACAAACATTTGCATCGAAACCAATTATCGTCATTACCGAGGGAGAGTGTGTGTGTGAGAAGCTAAATGTACTGGATTGTGGATTACAGTAGGATCCTGTTTTTATTAAATCATGAAATGCTTTCTGTTCCTGGAGGCATGTGCACGCTTCACGCTGCATGTATTATTTAGTAACACTATACGTAGCGTGCATGAAGCTGGCTTCATCAAAGATGTACAGAGGGAATCCATTTTCGTGTCATTTTCACATCACGGAGCTCACTTGTGTTTTTCTTAACACACCAATGTAAATGTTTCAATGGTCCAACCGCGTCAGCAGTGACAGTAAGTGTACAGCTTCACTGGGAAGACAAATGGAAAATAAATAAGGGTTTGATACGATGCAGTACTACTTTCTTTTTCCATTAATGTCAATGTGCATTTCAATTTAAAAACCAAGCAGCGAGAACATAAACCTTTCCTTCTCTGTCATTCTGTAATTGGTACATTTGGCCACGAACAAAACATGTTGAGCAACGGTGATGTTATGTAATGATGGTATATAAGAAGTGAACGTAGTCATGGTGACGTCACACATTGGTTTGTGGACTGCTGTTATGAAGCCTCGAGTTCGGTCATTTCGCTGTCGCCATCTTGGAATCTGGCCGCCTCCATGTTGTTGTTTTTTGCAACCGATTAACTGAAGTTACTATATTTGGAATGCAGAAGAGTGACATAGTGACACCTTATACTGCTCTGTTTCTGTCTCTGTTTGACTCTAAATGGACCATAATTTATTAAATGAACATCATCCTGTATTGAAGACTTGAAACTAGCGATTGAGACATAAACTCATGTTTACAATGTTTACTGAGGGAATAAATCAAGAGAGAAGTAGAGTCATTTTATCATAGACTTCTATACAATCAGATTTTTTCTTGCAACCAGAGAGTCGCCCCCTGCTGGTCAGGGGTGAGAGTGCACGTTTCAAGACACTTCTGCATCGGCTTCACTCAGCAGTATTTGACACCCTGGGCTGCATGAGAATGCTGACTTAAGTTTATAGGTTGTAACTCTTTGCTCAATTAATAATTAATAAATTGCTTGCTAATTATTAGTAAGAATAATCTCAATTATGACTTAGCATCTTAAAAAGTTTTTCATATTTACAAAATAATTATCCCACATTTAGGAGATCGATCTCAAAACGGAGCATCCCTGGCGACCCATAGCATCTCGGCATTAACAAAATATTGAATGGTTAGCATATAAATGTTTAACCACTTCTACCCGAGAGCCCCCTTCAAAGGGGGCTGAGGGGTACACTGGTTAAGAAATTTAGGGGAACCCCTGGGAGAAAATAATAATGTTGCCTATCAGAATAACAGAAAAAATCCGGGCTACAAGCTCATGTAAGCCATTTGTACATGCTCCAAACACACCTAATCAAGACCAACGAAATGCATAACCAAATATTCATATTCATATCTCGCCAGCCACTGGACTTGCTCGGCATATGTCGACCTACCGCGAGTTAGCTTCATGCTACATAGGCTTGAGACCACGCAAAAGAACAGCAATAACCCAGTGACTCCGCACATACCAGTCAATCCCCTGTAGACCACAGCCTCAGCGATCTGTGAGCCAACTAACACCAGCCTCAGACAAATATGAAACCAGGAAAATATGAAAAAAGTGTACACTTACTGACCGTACCGTTGTTTCCTATTATGATCCCAGTCGTGTTACACTGAAAAAGGTCCGTATGAAACACTCTGCTTTGAAACAAATCATTCCGGGGTCTTTGTGACTGAAAATGTACATATGGGTGGAGGGGAACGACCCACCTTATCGCCCAATCATTAGCATCTGCATGCCTGACTGACTCTTATTGGCTAAACAGTGCTGTCTATCACACGTTGGCCAGATTTCCTGTATACTCCTATCTGTGCAGAATAAGATGATGTCCCACTCTGCTCTGAAAACCATTCACAGAAAAAGCCTTTTTACTCTCCAGAACTCTGATTTTGAGAACAAAAATATGCATTTTATAGAGATTTCAGATTTTAGTTTGGCATTGTGTATGTTAATGCTGTATATGGATGTATTAAACAGAATTAGTGAAAAAAAGAAGTAAAAAAAATAGTTTTGGTAAAAACAAATGAAGAAATAAATTATTCAATAAATCCAAATTTTCAGAGGATTTTTCTGATCTGTCTGTACTAAAAACTCTTTTGTTGTTTTCTGCTTCACTTTATTCAAAGTCACACTGTGCAGAGAGAGTGTTCACATATTGGGCTATGATATGAAATGGTTTTAAACCTGCAACTGCATTATTCTAAAGTGATGATCATCCTGAAAGTGCTTTTTTTTATAGGCGAACCTGAAATCTTTTAATTTTTCTGTGTTTCATCTTCATTTACTTTTAACCAGTGACATATATATTGATATTTACACATTATTTAAAGAATTTCACAGTTATTACATACATTCATCTGAAAAGGAAAATATACGCTAACGACCTGTTATCCACAACAAAAGCTGTCACACATTTATTCAAAAGAACCTTCACAAAATGGAAACTTTGACAAAATTCCAATTTGAATCAATTACCTAACTGTTTTTATTCAAAGTCAACCATTTGTATGTGTGTGTAGTATTACCCATCGCCTGCTCCTGATTGGTCCAACAGAATCATTTTTAGAAGCTGACTCAGCTGCTTGAACTGTGGCACTAACGAGCAGCATCTTTCAGTAACGTTAACCTCGACAAGAGCCACAACGGCAATCATGGTAACTGCAATCACTAAAGATGGCGACAGCTGTAGCCTCACAATTCATACACGATATATCAAGAAAAATGCACAGTGCAAATGAGGGTAGAACTTAATTATCCCTCTTATTCATCAATGGTTGTTGTACAGTTATTTTGAATGCAATGGACATTTTTCAGTCAAATATTCTTCAAAATAAAAGCTAGTCAGGCATTTGCTGCTGGGAGCCATAAAATATCCTCTGCCGGTACTGTGTGCTTGCACGCCCCCCTACTTTTAAATAAAAACATGAGAAAGATAATCAAAGTTTCTGCCTTGATTTTTTTTATTTAAGTTTTTAAACACCTGCTGGGAAATCCTGGGTTCTGGTGAGTCTGAACTCCTTTGGCCTCGGCTCAACTTCAGTCCACAGATGCTACAAAGTGAGTGATTCATCTGAGCTGCCTTAGGCTGGTTCAGACTTCATCCTTAACTGCCCCACTGAAGTTACCACTGTATGGTTGAAGTGTCCTGCTCCGTGTCACCTTAGCGCCATGTTTCAATCTCAAGCTTGTTTTGTGCTGGCAACTAGCTGCAGCTGCATTCATACATACAGTTTCCAAAACGGTTGTAACCATTAGTGGGATGGGAGCCAGAGCCTTCAGTTATCAAGCTCCTCTTCTATGGAACCAACTTCCACTTTCAGTCCGGGGGGCAGACACAGTGACCACATTTAAGAGTAGACTTAAGACTTTCCTCTTTGATAGCGCTTATAGTTAGGGCTGGCTCAGGTTTATAGTTAGGGCTGGCTCAGGTTTATAGTTAGGGCTGGCTCAGGTTTATAGTTAGGGCTGGCTCAGGTTTGCCCTGGTCCATTCTTTCCAGCCCCTTGATATGCTGCTATAGGCCTAGACTGCTGGGGGACAACTTAGGATACACTGAGCACTTAGGATTCCTCTCTCCTTTTCTTTCTCTCCTTCTGTATGAATTCATGTTCTATCAATGCACATTACTAACTCTACTTCTTCCCTCGGAGTCTTTGTGCTTTCTCGCCTCGCAGGTTTCCACAGATCGTGGTTACATCTGGACCCAGGTCCTGCCTCCTGGTTCCTTCCGTGGCCCTGCTGACGCACATTCTTTTCTATTTTACCTTCTGTATGAATTCATGCACCATTAATGCACATTACTAACTGCTCCATCCCTGAAGTCTTTGTGCCTTCTCGCCTCGCAGGTTTCTGTGGATCGTGGTTAAATCTGGACCCTGGTCCTGCGTCCTGCTGTGGTCCTCCCTGACACCTACTGCTATTATTACATGAATAATTTCTGTCATGTGAATTGAACGTGTTGTAACTCTGTTATGCTGTTCATTCTGTACACATGACATCTATTTTTGTACTCTGTCCATCCTGGGAGAGGGATCCTCCTCTGCTGCTCTCCTGAAGGTTTCTTCCCTTTTTCTCCCTGTTGAAAGTTTTTTTTGATGGAGTTTTTCCTGAGTCGATGAGAGGTTCTGGGACAGAGGATGTCATTGTGTGCAGATTGTAAAGCCCTCTGAGGCAAATTTGTAATTTGTGATTTTGGCCTATACAAAAATAAATTGAAATTGAAACTAGTCACTTGGACACAAACATGGGGATTTAGAAAAAAAGGTTGCCTTTAAGTTTTCTTCTCAAAGAGAATACTCGTTGATATGGAGCGCTGCAGGCATGATGTATTTCTATAGGCCAACTCTTGAAGTTGGCATCTCACTGGTTCCCTTTTGGAATTTGGTTTATGGCAGAAAAGAAGTTCCTTGGCCTATAAACGTTTATGATACTTAATACTCTTCTCAAATGAACACCACTTGTAGGATTTGTGAAGCGTGAATACAATCGGCAGAAGTAAAAAGCTGAAGTTTGGCTGTGATTCATCAGCACCACGGTCGAATGAGCGCCAGTGAACACGAAGGCGGACTAGTGTTCGGCTTGGTGACCTTTTTAGTGGTTTCAGTTCGCCACTAGTTAGCAAACGCCATTTTAAAGACACGTAAAGGCTTCAAAATTCACAAGTGTGCTATTTACTTACCTATTTTAAGTCGCTGAACGAAATGTAAAACTCTCATAGGCTACTGTTTATCACACACCAAAAACCCCGTTCAAAAAACACATTACCTTCCAGACGAGGACACTGGAAGTGCAAAAATGCTGACTCATTTGAAGGATTTTAGGACTCATTCCTGCAGCACTCTGTTTGAGTTATATCAGAAATGATTCATGTAGTTTCCCGCATCAACGTTCACATTCAAATGACCCGAAACTCATTATTAAATACAAACGGGCATACAAGCAAAAATACAGTATGACCTGCACGTTCTTGCCACAAGGAGACCAAAAAAGAAGCATAATACAGCTTTTACATTTGTAACGTGTCATTACAACAGGCAGATAGAGAGGGCAACCATCTAACTGGAGTCCTGTTTGTCTTCTCAGATTCCATCTTCAGTCCAACATTTCCTGCATTCTTCAACCGACGTCCATATTTAATAACCGATCGATTCTAGAGGTCAACACTGCTGCGTAGCCATTTGTGTTGCAGAGGTTTTAAGGTTTTAAAATAAACCACGTTGTCGGGGCGGTATTTAGAAGACAGGCCATTGACATAAACGTTGGTCGTTTAGTTTTAAAGCTGCCGCTGATTGTCATCGTGACAAGAAACGGTTTGTCGGTTAAAAGTCACTTAACTCCAGTCCGGTATTCGCTCTCCTTTTTGCTCTGGTTTGGTCTCCACCAACTCCTGAGGGGGAATAAATAATACCTGTTTCTTTAGCTGCTAAATGCCTGCTGTTTGGTGCTTTAGCAGGCAGTGGGTTGATCACAGCTTGTTTGATGAAACCAGCTGCCTGGTTAATGAGAGATGCTGAGTAAATGCTCAGTAAAACCCCAAAATGTGAGATAACGGAGGCGAAAAACATCCAAAGAGCTCCAGAATTGGTTGGTATCGTATGTACCCTATTTGAGTGACAAATTAATTTGTGAATAATAAAAAAATATATATGTATGCTGAATAGTGGAGATAAAAAAAAAAAACTGTCTACAAGAGACTGTAACTTTAATTCAGCTCCCCGGGTACGCTACTAGACCTTACTGCCACCTACTGATGCAAAGAAAACAAAAGAGAAGAGGAACACAAGACTCTGCGGAGGTAAGAATGTAAAAAATTAAAATCACAAAAGTCCTCAGTGGGCATCTCAAAACAATGCTAAGAGGGGTGAAGTCGACATGAAAAGGGTGCGAGGTGAGGAAAGGAGACGACAAAGAGCGGGGAAGGAGGAAAAGAACGGGGTGTGGAGGGGGTGGGGGGGCGAGCATGTGTCAGATTTCTGCGAGCCCACGTGGGAACAGAAGAAAAAACCAAACAAGGCCATCATCTGTGTGGGCGAAGTGACAGCTGGGGGGATGTTTGGCTACACTTCCAACACTTTTGTCTGTTGTCACTAAAATAGAGCAGCAGTCTAAAGCTCCCCCCCTCCTCCCCCCCCTCCGCCCCCCCACCGCCCAGCCCACCGCCGGGGAGGAATAAAAGAGGATCAAGAGCTTTCGTGAAAGGAGAGCCAAGAAATGCTTCTGTTGTACCACGTAGTGCCTCGCTTCCTCTTACCTGGCACGCCTCTGTTCAGGCAGCGACGAAGGGACAGAGGCCCTCAGCGATTTGTTCAGGAATGTAACTCAGCCGTCTCCAAAAACAAAGGGACTCCACGTCTGCCTTCTTTCTTCTTCTTCTTCTTTTTCTTTTGTTTTTCCAGAGTGAGAACTTAATTAAAGGTTTCAATTTCATTCAAACGCGGGAAGAAGTTTCACTTTAAATAGAAGGACTGTGGAAGTCGTGTTTTAATTCAATCAGTTTAGTTACCCGTGTGAGCGCTGCTGCTCTAAAACTCCCTGTTTGTATCTCGGCCTGCCGTTCATCCCACTGCTCAGGTCTTTGACTCGGGCGAATGCTGCAGGAGTACTACTGTGGTACTTCTGCCTTTTACTAATGTAAATGTACTAAAGTGTTAGTAGTTAGAGCAACACAAGGTACTTTCACACACAGGGTAGACTCACTTATTACTGCTAACTCTTGATGACAGGCCAAAATAAAACTTCAAAGATTGTTTATGGGGCAGAAGAAGCATCACTCTGGACCAACCAGGTCATGTCATATTCACCCACTTTCATTCACATCATATCAATGATTTAAGCTGATCGACTTTATAGTGTTGGACCAGTGTCAGCAGATACCTAGTATTTTTAGGACTAACACGGGGACTGGGGCAAAACCGATCAGGACCCCATTTTATGCTGCTATGTCATGACTCGTCTTCTCGCTTGACGACACCGGCTCCTTCCAGGACAGAAGACCCACCACTCCAGATCGCACTCGCCCCTCTTAATGCTTACAGACGTCTCTTTTCTTTAAGAACAAACAACCTCTTGGAAATTGTGATTATTTTTTATTTTTTTATTTTTTCTTGATGTAGCGCTTGTTTGTACATATTACATGTAATACATAATACATTTTTGTAGGTGTTATTTTCATGTCAAGTTGTTAGGATTCTGCATACTGCTCCAGTGGTTCAGCCAAACGTTCAATATTTCAACATCTTGCATCCTTGAAAATGTAAAAAAGGAGGAATAAAATGTTATTAAATAAGGCTTGTAATTCCTGGAGAGCTCCGACTACGTGAAGCAGCAGCCTCTTCACCCATCGGCCGGTCACAGTCTTTATTCCCTTCCCTGTAAATCCAGCAGGCGCTGACGACTGTCGCGGCCTCATAGTTTCGTCGACACACCGACAGGCGGGTCCTTCAATCAGCTGAGGTTTAGCCATCAACATGGATTCCATAAAGACCCCCAAGGAGAATGTTTCTATTGAGTGATTTGTCGGTCCTTGGGGGACATCTCTAACCTCCGATCGGAGGATTAGAGCAGCTGCAGCCCGCAATCATCGCCCTCTTATCCCGATGCCACGGCAGGTCCCAGCGGAGCTGAACGGCATCATGGGAGCATTTGACCCACATGTCCTGTGATTGTGAGGAGGACATGAAATAAACTCGGCTTGGTGTTAAGTGTTGATCCACACTGGAGAAACAAAACAATTAACAGCGAAGTACAAGATGTAATTCACCTCCTGAGTGAACGAACCAACAATCCTACAGAGTCGTGAGTCGTTGATCACACAATGTGGAAGCTTTTTTCTTCTTCTTTTTGCAGTGAAAATCACTTTTTCAAAATGTCAGTAATAATTTCAGACGCTCAGAGCTTCAAACGAACCCGACGTTCAGGTCGCACTTGCTCGGAAATAATGCGTTTGGCCGATTCTACAACGCAATGGAACCACAACAACAAAGAAGAAAAACACTGTTGAATTATTTAAATGTACGTCTGCAGCGGTAACGAGAGACGGAGGCAAAACAAAGTGCTGAGTGTCCTTGAATGGAGGGTCTACAGATCCTGAGGACAGGACGAGGAGGGCCGGCCTCACTGGTGGAGATGAGAGAGAGGGAGGCTGCATTTATGCCTTTCATCAAAATGTGGTCTGCATGCAACTACCCTATAAGAATAATAATAAATCTGATTACGAGCGCCGCATCTCTGCCAGGTCGCTTATTACCAGTCCCCACAGCAGCGCTGGACTTGTTTTCACCTTGTGAGTCTGTATGTGTCTCATCACCGGAAAGCCTCCTGCAGGAGAAGACGCAGCGTCTCAAACGAGCAAGAAGCAGACAGGAAACCTTACGGGGGTGTAGTTGAGACCCAAATGAAGTTCTATGGGCAAGGGAGCCAGGAAGTAACCATGGACCAGCCACACACACACACACACACACACACACACACACACACACTTAACGCCCCTGGCCCGAGTTGCCTTTGGAATAAGGTCATATTTTTACACGGGCAATGAAAAGTGCGGGCTGTCCTTTTTTACACAGACATTGATGTGGCTCTGTGACGACCTATGCTGGATCAGGGTCTCATACAGACCCTCACACATGATGACACTGAGGGCGGCTGCCTAAGCCTCGGGGGGCCAGGCCCTGTTCTCTTAAGAAGGACCGCAGGGACTTTGATTCAGACAAGTATCCTCTATTTCTCTGCACCAGCTCACTGAGACAAATTCCTGGCATTTCTCTCTCTCACACACACACACAGACACACACACACACACACACACACAGACACACACACAGACACGCACACACACACACACACACGCACAGACACACACACGCAGACACACATGCACAGACACACACACACACATGCACAGACACACACACACACACACAAACACACAAACACAAATGGTTCATCAGGCTATTTCCCTTGTAGGTTAGCTCAGGTTAAAAATACAGAGACAAGCCTTGGGACATGGAGGGACAAATATGCTAAATTATTCTAAAATAAATAGAGAACCTTTTAAACATGCATTAAAAATGGTTATTTAATTCAAACACTTAATGGCCATTAAGTGAATAGACTTTTTAATAAAGAGAGAAAAATAGCTACTCTGTAAATTGTGTTCTCTAGAAACCTCATATCCACAACTGCGGTATTTTAAATTGAAGTTACTTACAATTACTTAATTTATCACTTTTTTTGTATCCTGCTGTCACATTTGCATGTGAAAAACCGCCTTTAGCTTGGTCCTGTGTTATCCTGTAACAACAGAAACATTCAGTGACAACAACTACCCTTACAATGAACTCATCCAAGGCCTGTTTAAACAAGGAAAAGACATTACATTAGAGATAGTGTCCAAAACCAATAGTTTGACTTTGTGTTGATAAAATAATCTGAATTTTTGTATTATTGTATTATTATTATTTTTAGGTATCCAGTATTGAGCTGAGCTGTTGAGCCCAGCTGTGAGCACACGTCATGTGATTAATGTCGGCAGCCTTTTACCGTATTTCATTCCAATAGAACTCATTTGAAAACGAGATGGCACATCTCGAGGGGTTATTCCTAATTATATGGCTATTCCATGTTGGCAGCCTGTTGCATAGACGCTAGATGGTTAGGGTTTAGGCAACAAAACTGATTGGTTAGGGTTAGGAAAAACAGTTTGGCTTAAATAAATATGCTTATAACATAACGATAGCTACCGATGTAATGCCATGTGTCTCAGTGCCGTGACATCACGTTGTCAGTGAAGACTTTTGGATTCACACGAGACACGAACGCCGGTCCCCTGAGTGAAAGTCGTGTTTGTTTGACCGAGCCACCCCCTACCTACCTCCCCTCTCACCCTTACAGGAGTTCTCGTTCTGTATGCTGCGCGTGTGTCTGACAATGACGGGGCGCGAGTTGAAAGCCCGGTGAGGACGAAGAAGATGTCGATGGCCACGGTCAAGCATAGTTATCAGACCAATCCAGCTTGGTCGAGCCTGCTGGGAGGTAAAGCTACTCCCACCATCGTGGCTTTCAAGGTCTTGGACACACACAAGCCGGTCCACCATGACGAGGTCACAGAGCCAGTAGCGATGACAGAGGAGCTACATTAACTTACCATGTGCTGATCATCAACATGTTGCCAGAGACCGGGAACGATGGAGGGGGCTCATTGTGGCTTTATGCCCCTCAGGGGACGAAGAGGATTAAGAGGGTATTTCCAGTTGTTCTAAACAGCTTACTAGGATACTATGACTCCATGGTGCTACCACGGCTAAAAGCACTGCAGTATGCACACACAGGCCACTAAAGCCTGATGGCAGCAAAGTGCCGATATCACATTTTAATCATTGATTATAATTTTATTGATTGGTCATGATCTTTGCTATATTACTTACTATACTATTTTTCCACTCAGCAAAACTGGCAGGTTGTGCTGACCATAGTGTTTGTGTCCAATAAAAATAGGAAATATTGATTTCACATCAGTCACAGTGACACGGCTGACGGACCAGTTGTCCAGTCAGGTGAGGTTTCACTGGCAGCGTTGGTCCACATTGGTTTGTAAAAGGCCTCGGAGGAGACATCAGCTTATTGGTCCTTTGGGGATCCACTGGATCACTTCCACATCATGAAGCATAAGCTCAGAGGACTGCTGTCCATCAGGATCTGGGTCATTGTTGCAGTCCCAGTGGAGGAGGAAGCATTAATGGATAACTGAACAGGCCGACCGGTATCAGACCCACGGCCCAAAGAGACACGTCCTGCCCAGAAACTCAGAATGACTACAAAGAGACATCAAAAGTATACAAAGAGACCACAAAGAAACTAACAACTAAGAAAAACAACCTCAGAAAGACACAAAATGATTACAAATAGACTAAAAGCAACTACAAAAAGACCAAAAGAATTACAAAGAAAAACAAAATGACCCCAAAGAGACAAAAAATGACTACAAACAGGTCCAAAACAGTGACTCAAAAACACTACAAAGAGACATGTTAAACTGTAACCTCTTCATACCCGTAACTGACACTGTGACACATTTTAATTATAAATAAAAGATTTATAAGATTAATAGTTTGGAATAAAAAAACATTGCAGTTTGCATCATATATCTAAAGAAGAGCCTTACTTCACGATTCAAACTGCATCAACATACATTTCAAGGAGAGAGGTGTCATGGTGCCACAGGCAGTACACCCTCACATTAATGCTGGCAATAAACAAACAAATATGATAAAGAAAAATAATACATGCAGGTCGACACTGGTACCTACTGCTTCCAAGAAATAGCCTCTCACTGACTTCTCTCATCTTCTCTGCTTGTATATAACAGACTGAGTGGCCTACTTCAAGCATTGTTATACCATAGTAATAATCTTTCCTTTGACACAGTAATGATGTCATTGTAAATCATATATATATGTTAGATATACAGTTAGACTGTATGAATCCTCATTTATTTGTGCAACTAATAAGATATACTGATCAATCACAAAGCCTCAGTATGAGAGCGCACATCACATACGTGAGTTCCATAGGTAAGGATAATCACATATATATATATATATATATATATATATATATGTATATATATATGTATATGTGTGTGCGTGCGTGTGTGTGTGTGTAAGCTACGGTGGTAAGGAAAGGGGCAACGGCCAGTGAAAGAGTGGCTTCACACGGGTGAGAGTCAGAATTGGAACAAGGAAATGAAGGCTTGGATTGAATGGCGGGAAAAGCAGAGCTTACTGAATGCCCGGGGTCCGTTCCCATGCAACCTCGGCCTAACATGTAAAAATGTGACACATACAACCCTCAACCCACTCTTATTAGGAACACCTTTTGTTTACGTGCCCGATCGCTCTTGAGACAGTGAAGTGTCTGGGTCGTCATGAACCTGGGGGTCAACCAGGAAAAAGCCGGAGGGAAAAACAGGATGATTAATTAGACACACAGGATTATCCCGGATTTGAATTGTGAGGTTTGAACAGGTCCCGACACGTACGTGATCACAGGTGCAGCAGTGTCTGTGAGTCCTCGGTACTGGGGCTTCCTTCCTCGGGAGACCAAGGGGCGTCTCACCTTTTGTCAGCTAGCGACATTAATTAAGTTCGTCGAAGATGTTAATTGTGGAAAGAGCCCTGCGCAACAGAAGAACACGATCCAGTTGCCTGTAATCTTGATGTCATGTGGAGGAGGAGAGCAGCAGCTAACCGTTCTGGGCTTAATGTGGCTAAATGATGGTTGGAATAATTCATTACGTTTGTTTTTAGTTTAGTTTAGTAGCAGTCGTTGGCGTGTGATAACAAGGTCAAATGAAATGACATACCAGCCTTTTAAAGTCTTACTGTGAAAGTTGTATAAACTTTTTATTTCCCCCCCTTCCCTTTTGTATCTTTGAATGCCCTCCAAAAATGTCAGAGCTCTTAATCGCCACCGGCCAAAACACACACAGCTCTCCGGTGTAGAACTGCCTCTTTCAACCTCTCTTACACACACACACAGAAACAAAGAGACACAGTGTGATAGGTAAACCACAGCTTGTAAGTTGTTTTCTTAAGTCAGGGTTATGCCCTGGAAATGATTTACTTTTTTTAAAGTCACTGAGGTCAGTCAGCAAGTACAAATAAAGTACAAACATAAAGTTATGCTTTTTCATAAACACACTTACTGTAACATCACAGAATACAATAAAACATGAAAAAACTTATCCAGTATTCAAAATCGAACATGCACATCTCCAGCATCTCTACTGAGCGTATGCATGGTCCCCAGAGGACGAGCAATTACATTTCAATGACCTCATTACCTTTCCTCAGGACGGTCTTCACATTTCTGGTAAGGGATGAAGAATCATATCATCAGCATATTATGTTTCTTTCTTTCCATACTAGTTTAAAGTCCTGTTCGAGGGAACAGGACTTTAAACTGTTGATGGCAATACATTAAGAAGCCAATGTTTTCTATTCTCTTTATTTTTATGTGCGAGCGATCTGCACTGGTACGTAACACTTTAGGGAACTAGCTCAAATAGCTAACCCCAGTCACCCTGCTGACTTGGCTAAGAAACATGGCAGAAGGAGCCGAGCCCACATTTGTGTCCACAGGCAGTCTGGTCTCCTAAAAACTACTGAGAACAAAACTGAATTGTGAAATACGTTTTGAGGTAAGTGGATTTTGTCGTGGATTATATTTTCCTTTCGATTTATCACAAATACGTTTCAAGGAAGTCCATGTAGGGATGAGGGATGAAGCTGGGTGAACCGTTGTGTTTTTGTTTTGTTTCAATTTTGTAGTTATTTAAAGCCAAACTATGATTTTATTTTCATTTTACCTAACTAAGTAGTTTTGTTGCCTAATCCTAACCAAGTAGTTCTGTTGCCTAATCCTAAACAAGTAGTTTTGTTGCCTAATCCTAACAAAGTCGTTTTGTTGCCTAATCCTAACCAAGTAGTTTTGTTGCATGTTTTGTTTGTTAACCACATGTTTCAAACTGTATAAAACTGAAAAGAAAGAAAACACATTTCCCTCAAAGTAATTGAGGCTGCAGTTTAGTTGTGTGGGAACGTGATATTGTTGGATACAGGGTTGCTACGGGGCTATGCTGCAAGTGAGCAACTACAGTGTTGGTGAACTGGTGTCCCTCTCACTATCTAACTCTCTCAAACACACAAACTGAGTTGCGTTGCTCGGGTCAGCTTGTCTCAAAGCTCAGTACCGACAGTTGTGTTATTATAATGCATAAAGTTGGCAGTTTGGCGAGTGCTGTGGCAATTTATCATGTTGTCCTTTTTAGATGAAGCTCGTATCGCTCAACTCTGAACATTGTGTGCATGCAGACGTTGCAAAAGCATGTGTGAAGCATATATACTTTGTAAAACCTTTTGACTTGTTGTTAGACCTCTGAACCATCTGTGGGGAAGAGCCCTGACCATTCAGCTGACTTATAGGTGTCTGTTCATTGAAATACTTTTTATTTGAGAGCTTTCACATCATGTTTATTTCTCACAGAGAAATTAAAAGATGAATTTCCACCACAGTGGGCGGAGACAATAGATTACACTATTGAACCGGAGCCTCCTCCACATTAACGCCCAACGTTGGGCTCCTCTGTTTAGGCTTAGTGATTTTAAGACATTGCCGCTTGGATCTCCTTTTTAATAGCTTGTAATGCCTGCTTTTAAAATGACTCACGGTGTTTATTCCTGCTGTACTGTTTTATTGCTGACTACTTAGAAGAAAAATGTCTCTGTCCTTATGGGTTTTGAAACACTGCTCTCACAAAAGTGAAATCCAGCTATTGCGTTCACAAGCAGTAACTGGATCACATTATGACCCACTACATTATATAGAATTTTCAATTATTGTGCCCAAAGCTGACTTTTATCATTCCATTTTTCTGCTAATATAGTATGCTTTTGATCCCGACAATCTTTTACGAGACTCTGCCCCCCCACCCATATATTTCTTATTTGTACTAACACAGCGATTTTTATTCACTGTAAAAACACAAACGGTATGTATGGTGTGCAGGTATGTGCTTAAAAAGGGAACAGTTATCACTTTCAAGTGCCTGTACAGAACTTTATGATTATGTGCATTTGTATGGCTGTGCTGTAGCTCTGTCCTATGCATGACTAAGCTCTTTCCCTACCTGCTAGCAAGCAGAGTGATTGACAGCGGCGTATTCCCAGGATAGACCCTGAGGTGGCACCTAAATGTTGAATAATGCATGCTGTCAGCCTCCTCCGAACGCCGTCTCCAAACAGCCGGCTCTTTCAGGGAAGGTGCGGTATCACAGGTTTCCTTTGCCATCAACGCCCATGCTTTTTATAGACATATAAGCAATACATTATTGTTGATTTTAGCTGGGTCCCAAGGTGATGGCAACTTCCCTTCATGTGTCACTGACAAAGTCTGCTGTCAGCGCGGGTTGTCGGGGGTTGAGTTTCTGCATCAATAGAAACATTCCCAAACTGAAGTAACTCGAAAAGCTGCTGTCACTCATCGGTGTCCTACGAAGGCCTTTTAGCTCCGAGTCTCTGATTTTTTTATTTTTTTTCCAGCAGTTGACACTGTCTCCTGTGGAATGCATGAACTTAAAAGCACCTAAACCCTTTTAAAATGAGCCCCGAAATGTCAGAAATACAGGAACTAAAAAGAAACCCTGAACCTTGGTTGGTTTGTTTCGTCTTTTTGTCTTTTTCTTTCTTCAGTACACCACTTTATAAAAGCCACAAGATTGAGATAATACTAGTTAATACTTTCCATTATGACCTTAAAGAAGTGCTCTCGCTCTGGCCCCAGAGTGGTTTTATTTCTCTGACTATGGTGTGCTGAATACGTAGTACTCAAATGAACCTTCTGTTATCATAACGGTACAATTTTCTGTAACCTGTTGACTCTAAACCACAGAGAGCAGGGTTTTATTGTCTTCCATTTGCAGGTGAAAAAGACATCTCAGTTAACGGTGCTAAATTCAACATTCAGAGCAGAGGGATTGCCCACTGCTCTCAACGTGTTAGCTTTCAGCTAACAGAGCTGACAATACAAACAGCAGCAACAGCACTGACCAGTGGAGCAACACCCCCCCCCACCCCCCCCTTTCATCCCAGTGAACATGACCCTCTGACCAACCTTCAGCTCTCGTCCATCTCCAGGCAACCACCTCCCTTCCATACCTCCACTTTGACCCCCATCAACCGATCTTCCCTCATTCTAATGCCACTCCAGATAAAACTACTTTTGTTCCTTACCTGTGGTGTGGTCTAGTTAGTGAATATAAATATATATATATGGATGCACCGATGCCGATAGTCCATAGCGGTCTGGTCTTGGTCTCGATCAAGAAGGGGGAGTGTTGACATTGAGCAGCCCTTTGCTGGCAGTGAAATAATATCAGCATACAAAAGGATAAACATCCAAACCAAAATGATTTCCCATGCAATGCACTACATCCTCTGTCTGCCAACTAATATGATCTGAATTCTGAGTGTAAAAATAAATGCTCTCCATGAAACGAGAAATTATTGTCTGCTAATGGTTCCACAACTCAAGGTGTTGCATTTTATTAATAAAAATAACGGCCGTGTAAGATTACAACTATGATAAAAAAATAAATAAATCACTCATAAGTGTCGAAAATGTCAATTTACTGGCCAAATAATGAGCATATTAAACTACTTGGAGTCAGTTCTACAGGGACTGGGTAACGAGGCTGGATGATAAAGCCCATGTCTGCAGTGTGAGCGTTAATGAGCCGTCCCTCCATATAAATGGTAGAGCTGCCGTGACCCGAAGCAGTCTGGAAACGTTGTCAAATATGCAGGAGGGAAAAAGATGAAACACGGATTTACTGTAAAAGGAAGAAGAAAAAAAACACCTCGCAGCTGCAGCTGACCGCTGGAAGATAACCGCTACATTATGCACAGGTGATCAGTGCTAAGCACCCGGACGCATCTGTATCAGTGACGAAGTGACACGCGAGGAAGGTGGAGGCCATGGGATTAAACGGAGTTTCTGTTTCCTCCAGATTGCCGTTAGCTCACTGGCGGAGTGACTTCAGGGTCCTCCTCTTGTTTGGAAGTGTGCCCTGAGATGAAGGTGTGAGTTAACGTAGCATGAGAGTGAGCGTTTAAAAACGGATTAAAAGGGATGAACCGGCAAAATGTGTTTGAAAAGCGAACAATTTTTTTGGTTAGGTTTACCTGTTCTTTCCCCGGTTTTAATCTAGACATCCAGAAGAGACTCCACCAGAATATCTTCCTGGGACGAGGGAAACGTGCCCATATTCATACCAACACAGTCACACACACACAAATAACAAAACGTGACATGAATGTTGGCACTACAGACGCCCTTCCCCGAGTCAGATAAAAGTGTCAACTAGCTGCTTAAAATATTAATAGTCCTGCTCTAATCCGAACCAAAACGTTGGTTTAATGAGGATCATTTGTTTCCCCCCTTGACACACTCGAAATTAGTCATTGTGTTGTGATGTTAGCTGTACAGCGCGGTGTAAGAACAGAAGGGCTCTAGTGCATGGCAGACCGAACAGCCTCCTTTAGGGCGTCTATCAGGATGTAGTCGGATGTAGCAGGCCTCATTAACCCCGGCCTGCCCGGATGCTCTACACGGAGGTTTAATGAACTGTCAAACTTTACCGCAAGAGGTGACGTGTGTGTGTGTGTGTGTGTGTGTGTGTGTGTGTGTTTGATGTTTATTACTGAGCTTGTTAGATAAGGCAGTGGGTGTACACCTGTATATATATATATATATATTTACCTGTGGTGTGTGTGTTGTATCAGAATGTTATGGTGCAACAGAGATATCAGGATGCTGAACATGTCAGCATCGCCTCATTAAAACATAATTCAGAAGCAGCTCTTCCCGTCCTTCCTTTTTCCTCATATCCGTCCTCTTATGCCCCACCCGTCTCCTTTTCTCCTTATCTTCTCTGACTCGTCAGCTATTCTTGGGTTTTCTCATTCACCTCTCCTGTCTATTAAAACTGTAAACTGCCACCTCATTCTCTGCCCCCACCCCCCCCACACACACACACACACTCACTAAATCGCCCAAATCTTCCTCCCCCATTTTGCTGCTCATCATAACCCTGAAATATTAGCTGTTGCAAAAGGAAAGTTCTTATTAGGGTCCGAGCACCGACGAAGTCGGTCCGAGAGGACCCTATTGAAACTGGAATGTTTATTATTCCTATTATTATTATTCTGCAATCTAACTGCCTTTTTGGGGGCTTTATCATATCTGAAAAGTTGCCAAAGTTGACATGCATATCAGGACTGGTGAAAAATTTGATATTTTAGGGGTCTCGCATTTGGGTAGAAAGAAATGTCTATAGCGCCCCCTGGAATTGTCTTTCTTTTGAAAGCCAATGAAATTCGCCCCCAATCACCAATTGACTTGAAATTCGACACACATGTCCGGTTCCGTCTGCTCTAACATTAAGCTCCGCCTACTTAGATTTTCCACCATTTTGAATTTTGTGAAAAACACATTATTTCCAAATCCTCCTAAACGCTGGTTCCGATTCTTACAAAATGTTATGTGGTTCATTATTGGTTCAATGTCATCACAAGTTATCAAAAGCTTGTTGATATGTCATTGTGTTGAGAACAAAAAGGACCAATCAACTTCTCAGGGGCGTGTCTTAGTTTTCAATCCATGTAACATCCAAATCACTTGGCCTATCATCACCAAATTTATAGCATATGTCCACATCGCTTCCTTTAACTTACTCTGTTATTTCCATTATATTCAAACACTAGGGGGCGATGCAGTAAATTGCAAAATTTCTGCATTTTAAGTCATTTTTTATCATTTTCAGAAGTTGTACGTGAACGAACTCCTCCTACAGAATTCATGCAATCAACTTTAAATTTGGTCAGAATGATCTGAAGACGCTGATGATGAATCATCGTTGATGATCAAAATGGCGAGTTGTCTTTGAACAGCCTTGACGTTGCGGGGCTCCAAGTATACGCCCATTTCTTGCGGTTCGCCACAAAAGTGGATGTTGCTGTAACTCCAAGGTACATTATCCAATTTGCCCGAAATGTCTTGTACATGATGGTAGTTAAGGCCTGAGCGCATTCCAATGCAAAAAGTTTCACAATATCAGAGCGCCACCTATTGGCAAAAGAAAATGACAAGTTTTATACTCTGATCTATTCCTCCTAGCAAATTCACCAGATCCCTCTCAAAGTTTGTCAGAAAAGCCTTAAGACTTTGCTAATGCTTCATTGTGAAGATTGTAAGAATTTGTTTCAAGGGCGGTGATGTTGCGGCTCTGCGAACTTTGATCCTTCGCCGTGAACAAATAAACCAATTTCACTCAACTCCACATGATCAGATCCTTTCCAAATTTCACATGTTTGATGAGA